>JAMZAV010004742.1:0-51515 GCA_024449915.1 Sweltsa coloradensis | reverse complement strand
GGAAAATTTGAAATCTTGTAGGGGTGGGTGTGAAAGTTTATATCTTGAAATAGGTCCGTGTCAACGAAGTTATGGGTAAGTTTGTAGAGCAAAAAATAAAAATAAGAAATAAGAAATTAAATTTGTATTGATCAATTGATCTAGCCCATGGCCACGGGGGTCCAGCCTCTAATCAGTACACCGTAGGCCTACATATTTTTATATATTGTATACATTAAACACTTTATAATAACATAATAATGAAGTTAATCATTGTGATCATTTGAAACGTTATGCTTTCACAGCCCGACATATTAGAGAAACCATACTATTTATAAATACGACTGAGCGCTACCATCAATTGGGGCATAAGATGATGGTGGAAAATTATGATGGAAAACAATTTGTACATATAACAGGGAATAGAACATAATTATTTCTCTAAAAAAAATCATACTTTAAATCTTTGAATTTGTTTCAATATTTGAAGTTGTTGGCTCTTGAAATTGGTGAAAATTGGGATTTTGGTGAATTTCGTAAATTGGTGTTAACTTATTGATTATATTTTCACCACATAGTGGAATCTAGTACCATATAGTATATTAGTGTAGTATGGTATAATATTATGTAGTTCTTATTAAAACTGTGCATATATACTCGAACACGAAGAAATAAGCATTCATATTCAATGTGCAAATAATGCGTTCATTATATTCTTGGTAATAAGCTTTTTGTGACTGAACCAAATGGCAACGTTAGAAAATTAGACGTTATATATTTAGGTGCACGCTAGTGCACCACTGCCAAGCAAGCGTGCGCTAGAACACTCAAGGCACCTTATACTGTAAGCAGAGTTGGGCCGTTTTCGAGGCATCGCACAGGCAACACGGGATGTGACATGAAGTTAAAAACCGTCTTAATCGGGAGGGGGGGGGGGGGGGGGGTTTGGGTACCTGACAACATATATTAAATTTGGTTGAAGTGAGACCATCCTTTCTGGGCGAAAACGTGGGTTGAAACATGCTTAAAATCACTTTCAGGATGTTAGTTACTCCCTACTACTACTATATAATTCGCCAATTCAACAAAAACAACGATTGTGCACGAACGGGTGAATGTACACCATTCAAACTTTGCATGGATATTGAACTACGAGTTCTTCGCAAACCTTTAGAAAAAAAGTTGTAAAAAGTTAACGGGGAGTCATGCAAATAAACTTCTTGTTCTTTGTTACATTTCAAAGATTAACACCGTCAAGTAAAATGTGCAGCGGAGCCGCGGGGAGTATGCGTGCGTGTCGTTTACATCTCTCTCTCTCTCTCTTCTTCTCCTCTCTCTCTCTCTCTCTCTCTCTCTCTCTCTCTCTCTCTCCTCTCTCTCCTCTCCTCTCCTCTCCTCTATCTGTCAAAAAGTGTTGGTGGTGGTAGATGCCTACGCAACGAAGAGCGTGTGGCAAGGTTCGAACCTCCTAAGAAGAGGTGGTCAATACCGGTGACAAGCACAATAATTTAAATTTACTTTGACAGCAATTAGAAAAATATGACATTTCGGCAATATATATCTGGCGTGTGTCGTGAGTGCTAGTGGTGGACGAATTATTAAATATAACAATGCAACCTAAATTTAATTGGCGCGAGTGGCGGAGGAAATATTTAACATTTAACCTTGTTTTAAGTTATGGATTACTAACGATGAATTTATTATATCTATAACAACAAGTAGCTATAGCGCCAAACTTAAAAAAGTATTGAAATCCCACACTTACAAAAACTTGTAAAAAGCCTGCCAAGCCTTTCACACCTAAAAGGTTTGAGATATACTTGAAGAGCCAAGCGACGTTTCATCAGCAGTTATGCCCTACAAAGTATTGATATCATTTCGCCCCGTGACTACGCCAATCAATGGATTTCAACGTAGTGTTCCTGTACAAAACATAATGGATGGAACATAAATTACAGTCAATTCATAAATCAAAGTATTCAAATATATATTATTTATTTATTTATTTATAATTCTTTATTGTCAACGGGCAAGCCCCACGAGTGCAATACAATAAACATACATGATACTAATACATAGTACAATTTAGAACAATAATACAGTAGATATATACAACAAGTAGTAGGATGTGTAGTTTGGGTATGAGTGTGTGTGTGTGTGTGTATGTGTGTGTGTGCGCGTGTGTTTTTGTGTGAGTGTGTGTGATTAAGTAATAGCCCTGATTTTCAGTTTAAAGGTGTGTAGACTGGTGTTATGCAAGTCCAGGTCGTGATTTATTGATAACTGATTGTATGTTGACTGTAGTCTATTCATACACGAGTACTTGTAAACATCTATACGACTAGGTGGGATTGGAAAACTGTGTGCCTACGTGTGTTTCTGGTGGTACATGATAGTTGATTCTTTCTGTTAGGGTGGAGTCGATCAGGTTGTTAACAATTTTATAGAGAAAAAGAATGTCCATACTCCGTCTTCTGCTTTCAAGAGATTTTAGAAACAAGGAGTTGCACATAGTTGTGTAGTTTGATCGGTGTATTCGGTATGAGATTTGAAACACATGTATTTTATGAAACGTTGCTGCACGCGCTCCACAGCAGCACTTTTAGTCAGGTGATGTGGGTTCCAGATCTGAGTGGCGTATTCCACCTGTGGTCTGACTAGAGTCACATATAGAATACGTAGTGTTTTCTGACTGAAGGTGTCTAGGCAGTTTCTTCTGAGAAATCCTAACATTTTTAGAGCTTTAGGAACAATTTTTGTTCACATGATTACTAAAAACTCATGCTGCCGGTGAGATGGACTCCAAGATCGTTTACTTCCTGCACACGCTGTAGGTTCGAGTCGCCGAGTTTGTAATTATGTGTAGTTATATTTTTACGTTTATTTGTAAAAGAAATTACGAAGCACTTTGACACGTTGAGACTTAGTTTCCAGGTTGAGCACCAATGAACAGTGCGTCTAGGTCTTGTTGGAGTTTGATACCGTCTGATTGATCATTAATTGGGAGGTACAGTTTAACATCATCGGCATATAAGAGGCACTTTGAATTTTGAATGTTTGTAGGGAGATCATTAATGAAGAGGGTGAATAAGAGAGGCCCAAGGATTGAGCCTTGTGGAACTCCCGAAGAAACACTATTTGATGCCGATAAACTTGAGTCGATGCCAATGGATTGTGTTCTAGAAGTTAAATAGTCGCTAATCAAGCTCAGGATCTGTCCACAGAGTCCAAAGCATTTAAGCTTGTGAGTTAGTAGGGTGTGGTCAACTCTATCGAACGCCTTGCTTAGGTCAGTGTAGACTGCATCTACTTGTTGTCTGTTGTTTATGCAGTCAGCAATGTCCCCAGCAAAGATGGCGAGATTGGTCACAGTAGAGCGCTTACGTACAAACCCATGTTGCTGCGGTGATATTGCTTTGTTTACGTGATTATAGATATTTTTGTGAAGAACTGCCTCGAAGACTTTTGAAAATAACGGTAGGAGGGAGATAGGCCTGTAGTTTGATACCTTAAACCGACTTCCCTTCTTGAGAACAGGCGTGACTACTGCATGCTTCCATTTGGAAGGGTAAACTCCAGTTTTTATAGACGAGTTAAACAAGTTAGCGAGAGGGCGGCTTAGGGGTACTCTGCAGTGCTTGACTACTTCCACTGGTATTTTATCTGCGCCAGGTGATTTGCCGTTTTTAGATTTTTTAATATATTACTACTTCACTCTCGGAGACGGTAAACGACGATAGTACTTCCCCATTGTCATATCATCTACATTAGGCAGTGGCCCGGCTGTGGATCGCTGGTAAGAATGTCGTTTGAAAATAACTGGCAAACAGTTCGCAGCACGACTTCCTGTCCTGAGCCACCGTCCCATTGTATTCTACCTCAACTGGAATCCGTGCAGTTCTCGACTTACTGCGAATAAAAGACCACAGGCGATTAGGATTACTGGCTACCGTAGAATCTATTTTATGTAGGTATTCCTCATACTTATTAACACTAATAAAGCTTGGCGCATTGAAAAAAATGTTCAACCCTTTGTGCACGCTCTCCGTTTCTTAGACAATTGCCACACCCCACAGTCTTCGCCAGATATCTACTACCGCAAAGCCACATATTTTCTTTACTGTTTGTATTGTACTTGTCAACAGTCGGTATTGCATGATGACCTCTTGGTCGGAGGTTCGAACCTTGCCACACGCTCGCCGTTGTCAATGCGAAAAGCTTTAGTGTTTTTTTAAATTTATATATTTGAATACTTTGATTTATGAATTGACTGTAATTTATGTTCCATCCATTATGTTTTGTTACAGGAACACTACGTTGAAATCCATTGATTGGCGTTAGTCACGGGGCGAAATGATATCAATACTTTGTAGGGATAATGCTGGGAAAGAAACGTCGCTTGGCTCTTCAAGTATATCTCAAACCTTTTAGGTGTGAAAGGCTTGGCAGGCTTTTTACAAGTTTTTGTAAGTGTGGGATTACGTATACTATATATACACATTCAACTTCCATATTCCGGGAAATAATTGCCTCACATCTTTCAGACAGCAATCAATTTCTATGCCACTGCTTATCACAGTGGTACACGCATTGCTCGTTAGTATTAATTACTGTTTGCTTGTGAGCTCCCACTGTGCGTCGCGGCTGGTGAAAACACCAAGACTTTTTACCAGCTGGCGAGATCCTCATAATAATAGCTGATAGTCCAATTACGTAGAATGGCGCGTCGTTTATTTCTCAGGACAAAGTGTGGACTAGAAATACAAGCAAAGAGGGCAAAATCAAGAATACATAACATTTTATTGCAAGCTTAGGAATAATGTGAGATAAATTTAAAGATGAATGAATACGTGCTTGCTCTCCAGTACCAGTACCACATTTAGCTATATGGACACTACAAGTTTTTTAACCTTGCCGTATTGCCCCGTTTAGGTGCAATTCCGTCAGGAAATCCAGGCTAGACGTAGCAGGAAGTACGTGCTTGTCTTACACAACTTTAGTGTTTGATTCTATAGTACCAACCTGATTTGCTGAGTCTAGGAGATACAGATTACCACCAGATCAAGATCGATATGTTTCTTATACTTCAATGCGAGAATATCCCATGGAAGTAGTAGCAGTAGAGTTTCGACGGACACAAAGTGTAAATTGAGATCACGGTCGGTTAGGAGAGCCACATGGTTGCTCCAACGATAAATTCGTCGTCTACATTACGTTTACACGGGAGTTTTAGCAGTCTCAAACTGTTCGCTCCAGCGACAATACGTCATACTCTCATTTCGGAGGTCCATTTTAGGTAATAAAATTATTATTATAACTGGGAAGCTTCGCAAACGCTTTTTCAGGCGCGTTGTTGGATGAGAAGATTTTTTTAAACGACAAAAGCGTTAAAATTGCGATTTTCATGAGAAATAATATTTCGATTGCACTCAAATTTCACACGAATATATTAATTCATAAAATTAAGATTCTGTGAAAAAATCATTTCAATCGGATAAAGCATGTAGGTGTAATAAGCCGAAGAAAGTTTTGAAAAATTGAAAAAAAATCGTAAAATTGCGTTAAAATTGCGATTTTCATGAGAAATAATTTTTTGAAAAAAGCATAAAATTGCGATTATCACGAGAAATATTATTTCGATTGCGCTCAAATTTCACTCGAAAATATTAATTCATAAAATTAACGTTTTGTGAAAAAATCATAACAATCTGATAAAGCATGAGTAGGTATTTTAAGTCGAAGAAATTCTTTAAACATCGAAAAAAATCGTAAAATTGCGATTTTTATGAGAAATAATTTTTTGATTGCGCTCAAAAACGTAGCAGTTGTAAGTTTAGAGATTTCGAAGGCTTCCAGAAAATTTCGTCGCAATTGGAGTATCAGTTTAGCCGAAATCGTGTTAATAAACACACAAAAATACAAAAAAAACATTCCGGATTATTTTCTCCAGTGTAGTAGAATTAGAATCTTCTCTTCGCTCGCTACGCTCATCCGATAATTCGCAAGTGTTAAGTTTAGATTCAGTGATGGGAATCGTCGTTTTGTGATTATACAGTTAATTGGATGAGCGAAGTGAAGATTTCATTTAACTACACTGGAGAATAAAAAATTCCGGAATGTTTTTCTTCTTTTTTTTCTGTATTTTTGTGTGTTCGTTAACACGATTCCGGCTAAACCGATATTCCAATTGAGATACAATTTTGTGGAGACCTTTGAAATCTCTGAACTTAGAACTGCCACGTTTTTGAGTACAATCGAAAAATTATTTCTTATGAAAATCGCAATTTTACGTTTTTTTTCGATTTTTAAAACAATTCTTCGAATTATACCACCTACATGCTTTATCTGATTGTAATTATTTTTTTACATAACCTTTATTTTATGAATTAATATATTCGTGTGAAATTTGAACGAAATCAAACAATTATTTCTCATGAAAATCGCAATTTTACGATTTATTTTTTATTTTAGCTTTTTTCGACTTTTAACACCTACATGCTTTATCCGATTGTAATGATTTTTTGACATAACCTTAATTTTATGAATATATATATTCGTGTGAAATTTGAGCGTAATAAAAAAGTTATTTCTCATGAAAATAGTAATTTTTTTTTTTTTTTTTTTTTTTAAATTTCTTCGACTTAAAACACCTACATGCTTTATCCGATTGTAATGATTTTTTTCACAGAGTCTTAATTTTATGAAGTTATATATTCGTGTGAAATTTAAGCGTAATAAAACATTTTTTTATTATTATTATTATTTTTTTATTTTTTTATTTTTTTTATGAAAATCGCAATTTTATGCTTTTTTCGTTTTTAGAAAATTACGCTCATCCAACAACGCGCCTGAAAAAGCGTTGGCGAAGCTTCCTAGTTTTATCTACAGTGTTTATAAGTGTTATTATAATTTATTTGCAATATCAACCAATAAACTGGTCCTCCGACAGAGTATATTGTTATAAAGTAGACTATTATAATTTGTGTGAATGTGTATAGTCTACTCCAACGGTGATAACCGTTTATTTTTTATTTTTTTATTTATTAATATTTGCAGTTAATTTCTATAACATTTGACATTTTGATTAAAAATAAATTCAAGAATGACAGACAGAGCAAAAGCCCCATAGTACGTGAGTACCTGTCACCGCCTACCTCTGATATGGTTAGTATAGTTTAGTTAGCTCTCTCGATTTTACACTCTCTCGATTATTATGTTTGTTATTTTATTTTAACTGCAAAGGCTTGACGCCCCATAAATCATAATAAACTACGAATTGACTTATGACAAGTATTGCTATTCTGTAGTTGAAAAAAAAATCGGAACATATTTTTCGCTCGTGTCTTTCGTTGTACTAACGGCCTTGTTTTAGTAATTTATTGGACGAGAACAGATTTCAATATAGGCCTACTGTACCTTTAAAGTGTTAAACTCTTTAGTTTTGAAAACTGTGCATGGATATAAGTGGAACGTTCATTTTGCGTGTTGGACTATTTTAGAAATCCATATTGTTAAAACTAATCGTTATGGACTACGTGTATTAATGGTGTACAATTCTATGACATTTCTCAAGTTGTTTCACGAGAACAAACTACACTAAATCTATCCAATGCGACCTTTGGAAATAAGAGATAAACTCATCAAATAACGATATATTTAATAAATAATCAAATATCTTCAGATTGTCGGTTTTCTTATGTTTGTACAGCACATGCTAATGCTTGTTTGTTTGTTTGTTTGTTTTATTAGGCTGTTGATAGGTACACAGTTCAAATATAGGCAAGGGAAACTAAGTGCGAGGTTTGTTCATTTCGTATTTATATTATGGTGAAGTATACGCAGCTATAAAGGTATTCGAACCAAATTCCAAAATATACCATTTGGTTACACACTTTGCAATAAGGTTTTTGTAAATCTTATCAAGTGAACTGACTTGTCGTGTTCATACGACGTGTGTACGTGCATATAACCTCTCATTACTTTTTATGAAAATCAATCTAGAAATTTAAAAAAAAAACATTATCCCAGTGGAGTATGGAACTCCGGCCTCCGACTTATCGATCTGGTGCTTTCACCTCTAACCTACCGAGGCGGCTAACTTAATAACTTCTGGATTGTTGGTGCATTATTTTTTAAATCTCTCTTTAGAGTTGAAATTGAAACTTGCGACATTTTTTGTAGCGTTAATGTTAATTAATTACATCCATATTAAAAGTTAAATCGTAAGAAGACATCAGATTTCATACTAATAATCATAATATAAAACATCTTTTAAGATGGATATACATAATTAACATTAAAGCAACAAAAAATGTCGCAATATTGGAATGTACATTTTTTCAGCTATGACACAAACGGTTACAGTTTAAAAACACCTCTCTACATGTAGTCCTGTAATGGGATCTCCGTTCCTCGAGCATGTCCGTGTCATTTTGACAGACATGTCCGTCAGTCATACCCGGGACTAGTCTTCCTCTTACGGGACGCGTCACTTTGACGTGGAGAAAACCAGGCATGCAGCTAGAACAACAGAGGACGGTGTTGCTGTCCCGTGCTTGGCTAGGTTACACACTTGTAACGCCTCTACTGTTGGATCGTCCATTCCACCCTTTAACGTCGGATTGTTCACAGACAGCGAGCGCAATAGCACGCTTGAAAGAAAAACATACACGATGGACATGGATACTCTTACAAAGAGTAGCCTATCCTGTTTCTGGGTTTTTGTAACTAAGCAATTGTTTTAGATCCGATCTAGTTAGAACTACCACAACCATGACCTATAATAGTATTGTAAATTCAAACCGTTTTCTAATTTGTAAAATATAACTTAATGATTGATTTGTATTACATCAAGAAATTTCAAAATTTCTTGTTTCATGTTTGATATTACCATTTACAAAAACGTAAAACAAATTTATATTTTGTGATAAAAAGAATATTACTTTTTTGTAAATAGGTACGCCTGGTAAATTTTGAAGCTTATATTGTAAAAAAATCTGAAAATGTAATGAAGGAAAATGAAAGCGTTTCGAAATGTCGCAAATGTGTATTAGTATTAGCATTGAGTATGGTTCCAACCAAATAAACTAACATTCAGTTTGGTGGGAGCAAACTAGCTCCAGCTTTTTGATTTAGTTTCGCGTTCGTAGTTTCCGGGTAGTCTGACCTAATGCAACTTCTTTAATGTTTCGTCTTCCATATTCTCTTGCTTGCCTATTTACCAAGTCCCTTTATTTCTTCCTATTTTTCCAATTCTCCTTCTACCTCCTCCCAACACAATATATTTCTGGCCTTTAATCTTTGCTTGCTCTGTCTGTCTTCCCACTTTTCTCTTTCTCAATATCCTATCGATCCAAACTCTTTTCTCGGAAATCTTTCCTGTTCCATTATTTCCATGTTGCCAAACATAATAATTATAATAATTTGTTTCTTATTCTTCGTGTTGTAAGCTCGTTCTTCTTGCTGCGGCGGTTTTGTATAGAATATATTGTAAGTATGTATATAGGGCACTTGTCTTCCAGCTGTGACAGGTGAGTTAAGATATCTAATCTATGTGATCATTAACCTCAAAATCTATTTGTGTTAATTACTGCAACGATGCAACCGCCAAATAATGTTTTTAACACCTGAGGGCAGACGACGGGAAACTTGTTAACTCCATGAACTCTTGCTGCACATTTATTGCATCCAATATTGGGTGTTTATTTACGCATTAGACTATCTCGTTGTTACGTGATAAAGTTTCGTCGGTACACTTGGGACTAGACGTACGTGCACATGAGTAGTTAACACGTTTTATGACTACCTTTACCCTTGAATTACGTGACTACGTCTAAGCATGCAGTTCTAAAGACACATGAAGATGAAGATACTGTTCTATAAATTAAGGGGGCGCTGAGCTTGGCCCAACTTAAATGCGCGCGCTCAGGTGTTGACGGTTGCAGCTTAACGGTTGGATATAACATCAAATTTTGCTCGAATGTTAATAGAGTTCCTTTATATTGATATCCACATTTGGTTGCCAAGAATTAATAATAATTAAAATTAATGCGAGAGGTAAGTCCAAAACGTAAAAAAATCGAAAATCAAAAACATAGATTTCAATTCTGGAAACTCCCACCAAACTGTTTATCTCACGATAGAACCAAATTAACATGAGAGTTCACATTGATTTGAACGTTGATATCCAGTATAAAAATTTGCGTTAAAATACTGTACACTTGGAATACATTCCCGAAGTTCACCAAAATTGAGTAAATTATGGAGGTTTCACGATTTTTTATTCAAAACCGATGAATTAATCTAAAAATACGCGTACTGGATCTCGTAGATTGATTCTTTATTAACGTTGTTGTGAAATATGATATCGATGTTGATAACCGTTTACCCGAAAAAAAAAACTGAAAGCTGAGCGCCGAAACTCGTTTTTAGAGTTGAAATTATTTCCTATGACGACAACTAGTATTTTTCGCATCGTTATAACTTGCTCGTAAGAAACATAAAAATGTGTAACATAACAAATTGAAACTATATAACCGGTTATTAAATTAAAATAACATCCTTCTAGTCGTTTAGATGATAAGTTTTGGTCTAGAACTACTCGTGTCTATTTTTATTGTTGTTTTCATTAATGTTATACCTGTTTGATACAGAGTGTAACTATACAACAGTTACGGAGATGGCTCATTCGGTAGGGCACGCGACTTTAATTCGAGAGGTCATCGCGCGCCACCGGTAATTCTGACCGAAGATATTATTATGTTCATAGATTTTGTTTACTCACATGGTGAACACAAATTTTTTAGATTTTAAATTTCATTTTACTATGTTTTTAAAGGGTATATTAACAAATCAATCGTAGCATATTAACTTCGAAATAATAGACCAATAATAAAAACGAAACTGCCACCTCAGTTTGACTCCGGCAATCCTGACTGAATTTTTTCCTCATTCGTTAATGCGAATGCAAAGGATTGAGTTCTCTTAACAGCCCTCGGACATCCCTCCTATCCGCAACATACCTATCATATAGGTTACAATCTGATGTGTATCCTACAGCGGGAATCCTACAAAATATTTTTGTATATAACCATCGAACAAAAGATTCAATCAATAGTAGTTGTAAAGTTATTGCTAAACAAAACTCTAAAAAATACACAAACCAAACACAGAGGGTGTTTTTATATTCTTCACTGTTGTTATGTCAATCCGTCAATAACCAGTGGAAGGTGGATGATTGATAAGCCATCGAAATAATGTTTCATCTAAATGAACCTTTTAATTTATTCAGAGATTAGTGGACTGTCCAAATAAATAAATTATCTTAGCCGTACCTGCTGAATAAGTTGCATCACTGTACCAAACTAAACTACTTGCTGGAGCTTCTTCCATACGTTTTCTTTGATAAATGTAGTACTAGAACGACGATTTTTTGCGATGTCGACGTAACTTATAATTTATTGATCATACTTAATACGACATTTTTTTCAATCTACATTTTAATTAAAAAGTAAAGACGATCCTGATCCAGCGTAATGGGCTGGTCCTTTAGTCCGGGTCAAATATTTAGATTTGACACGGAAATTTAAACACGACGAGGTAGATGTGCAATTTCGTGTAAGATGCGCGTGTTAATGCAAGGTAAACTAGCTTAGACTAGTTATAGGCGCAACGTTATTGATTACTACTTTTTCGATCGTGCTAATTCCTCTACGAGCTGCCTGAGGCAGTTGAAACGGTTACATGAGATAAACCCTGGTCACACGAGGTAATTCTACCGACAAATTGGGCGCTTAGAAATATGAAAACATTAACATAAACCATTAGATGGAACTGGGTTTACGAATGTTCGAAGAAAGTAAAAAAAAAGTTGTATCGTCGAGATTGCGTAGCGACTCAAATGCGGTCCGGACACAGACCAGGCTGAATTACATGGCCGGAGAGAAATAAGTCTGTCAAAAATCAACCGCGGACAAAAGTAAGTTAAGTCTATAGGAAAATGTATTTAACGTATATTTTTAAGGGTTTGATTCAGGTACATTTGTAGTTAATTAGTACTTATAGTTGAATACCTGCTACTTACTTTTTTTAATCACATACTACTTTCGCAAGGAAAATCTTAATCTTTACATATCGGTTTCAGTTTGCAGGCACGAACCCGGCGTGTTTGGGACTGACTAGACAGACCGGATAATACCGTTCTTATCTCAACCTCTCTTGCATACCTGAAATCCTGTTCCAAATCCAAAACGAGTATGTACCACCCGCAATGTACCTCCACCTAATGAACGTCACAGAAGCAACATTAGGTGACCGGGTCAACATAACACTGGTTGGGCTCGTAGTGACCTTGTAAGTGAATACTTTGCGGAGGAAGTTTTCCAAGTTTTAAAAATCATTAAGACCTTGTAGGGCCCTCAAACGATAGTCCTTAATTGAATTCCGTTTACAATCAGAATGGATGACACGGGGTTTTTGCGCCCAGACGACGGAATTCTTTGACAAGATGGGTTATTTTTAAAATAAATAATAAAAAGTACAAAGAGGTGACGTCTAAGAAAACTGGGTTAAAGACTTTTGTCTAGGACTTTATAAAGTAAATTGACGGTGACTCCATATTATAAACTTTGAGCTCAGTACAAGTTATGTCACGACACACACAATCATTGTATAAATAAACTTCGTTGTGTAGCAATTCTCCAGAGTCATCTGATGAAAAATAAAGCTTTATACCTACAAGGAAGCGAGAAGTGGATATTTTTTTTAAAATTTTTTAAAATGAAATGTGTTACTTGTGAGCATGTTAACTTTAAAACACTAGTTGACTAATTAACCAATCAAGCTGTAAAATTAAACGATGATTATTGCAAGGGAATTTTGGGGTCTTTGGCAATTTTTACCGTAAACTTAAATAAATAAAATATCATATTATATTCTTGGGCATGAATTCACCTGCCCCCTTCAATAGCTAAAAAAATAATGCCTCGATTCATATTATACTTTTGTCGTATAGATATTAAATTTTTATATACACACTTTTAATTAATGGAATGCTAAATGCAAACTTTCTGTGGGCGTAGAAAAAACCCTTTGGTGTAATACAGAAGCATACGTAAAAAACGAAAATACCATAACTTGTTTTCCAGCGAAGGCTGTTAACCTAATTAAAATTTACTTTTCAAAAACAGTGAAAATAAAAGCATAGTGAATATGTGAGTACAAAAGTTAAGTTGACTTGCGTTGTCCCTTGTGCGTAATAGAAAACCTTTCTCTTTATGAAACAAGTACAGGTTCATACTTCGGAAAATCATTATACACCAAATTAAAGGGCAGTACCCAATAAGATATTAGACACACACGAACAGTCAAAGCTTTTAGTTATTCAACCGTGATATTAAATTGGATCTCTTTTGTTAGGTAATTATTTACTTTCTTCAATGTCCTGGGGTTTCGTTTGGACGCTGTCTGTATGATTACTCGTAGATGCACGTCATTTTTGTAAACATTCTCAATTTCTAAAAATACATTCGATTATATACAATACGGCACCATCCTTTTTGTTTTAGAAGAATCAATATAAAGTTTAAAAGTGTGCGAAAACCATTTGATTTTATTAACCGTTTGATTTGCTGTGATATAGATGCATGCTTATATGAAAATTTAAATTTTGTGACAAAACCCGAAAATTCTCTTTTTTGTGAGTCACTATTTGTAAATAGAATTATTTTTATGACAGTCTGTATGTTATACAAATGTTTAAATACCCAAATTTTAGTCACAAACAGCTTGCAGATATGTTAGTGCATTTATTTAGCTTATAAAATAACGCGGGGAAAGCGAGGAAAGAAAGTATCACAGATGACAAATGAAATGGATACATTTATGATATTTTTCATATTTCATTGAATATCATAAAACATAAAAATAAAGAATCTCGGCATAGCATGCATTGTCTGAGTGGGCCCACTCGTACGTGTATTTTAATTATGATTGCATGTATGTTGGATTTTTATTGCCAAAAACTTTGTGCAAAAGTAATTCTTGATTATTGCCCTGTCATAAATGAACGTGTGTTCATATTTCATTGAACAACACCACTTTTACTCAACATCACTGGAAGAATATCATAGAATGTAACATGCTTCGAGACCAACTGTTTGTGCCACACTTTGCCATAACATACGACCGTCGAGCTCGAAGCATTCATTTTACTTTGAATGGGAAAGAAATAGTTAACCTTTACGTTACACGACAAATATGGACTTCAAGAGATTGCTGGACTAGCTACGACCATAGGTACTACTACTGCTACGACGCTCACATACATTGAACGTTGTTTCATAAAACAAAAGGTTGGCATTTTAACTTATCAATCAAATAAAAACATTAAAAGTGTAATCCCAACCGCACTTTTCACATTCGTTCGTCAGAATCGATATCAAAATAGCAATAACGCGACAAGGAGATATTGATCGGAAAAGATGTACGTTGGTAAGCTAACCCTCACCACCACCATAAAGTTCTTCGACGATCTGACATTAATTTTAATCTATCGCGTCCGCTTTGGCGTTCTCCCGTACCCGCACTGGTCTTTTCAATAATTTAAGTATATTTTAAATGTAGTCCGAACAAATTGTTCAAGTATTCATGGGTTCTAGTATTCTATTATCTATCTATAATAGTATATTGAATTCTCCATTGAGCTGCCAAATACGTACGAATTATTTAGATTGATACAGAATCAATTATAAATACTGACATTTCCCATTATTATAATTAATTTTGTATAAATATACCATGCTCAAATATTTCTATGCCTTTGTATTATCGTTTGTAACTAGGTACTCAATTTGTTTTGTTGTCGAGTATTTCTATGCCCTCGTATTATCGTTCGTATGTTGGTTGACGGATATCGTTTTAAACCTGCAATCTACCATAATTTTACTTTTATAACGACATTTTACATTATGTACAGCGTGAATTTGAATTGACAGCCATCACCCTGGCATACACAACCCAAATAAAGCAAATCACGTTCTGAATTGATTGCTTTACTTTTGGTTGCCTTTTTGCTAGAGAACCTGTCGATCCTTGTAACTGATTGACAACTTTGGGTCCTAATTATACTGAAAACACTAGATATATAATACGCGTGTTGTTGAAAACACTCCTAATTAGATTAACTGGCACATAACTAGGAAACTAAGTTTCTCCACTTCACGGGCCGCTTATTTCATTGGTCAAACGAATTCGGTTTGAAAACTTGTAACAAGTGAAGCTCCGAAACATTGAAATTGAAGAATGCAACGGTTTGTGACGGAACTGAATTGATCGTAATTGCACATGCTCTTCACGGTTGACGAGTCGCATTGCTATACTTAGCGAAATACGAACTTTGAGAAAATGAAAGAAATGGGTAAGCTTATGAAATCTTTTAATCCAGTTTCATGAAGTTTTAGTCAATTTCCCTGATTCCAGACAAAATGTATTACATGTAAGTCTAAACATGAATCATTTCACAACAAAATAACAAAATAACAATAACAACTGAAAATATTCCAACTAAATAATGTGCATTATGTGTAATTACCATCTCATAAAGTAATTATGAATAATTAATTAACTTTGTATATAACAACGTTGTTCTCCCACTAGTTGTGATCAAAAAGATATTCAGTGTAGGGATCGAGTTATACGTCCCGTGCCACTGATGGCTCATTAAGTACAGTTTAATGTACGATTGTAAAGTTAAGTATGTAAGTTAAACCATCAACACTAGACCTTCTCAAACACGACAAACTCACAGGACCAACGTGCCTAATACTATCTAGCAGTATCTTCAACAAACACAAAACAGGGAGCGAAGCTACTTTATCAACCAATCGTCGAAGAAGAATAGAAAAAACGTTCAATATTTCGCCGTGCGTTGATCCTTTTGGTGGCAGCGCCTAGTTGGGTTCCATTCAAAGTTGTGGAGGTGCCAGGTAATGTATTTTACAAATTTCTGGGGGGCTAGCGACTCCTTCCTTACCACATTGGTAACCAAAACCATTATGTATCATGCTTGTTGAACAGGGCAGTCCAATAAAAACACATCAATCGGACGTTGATTCGGGGGGGGGGGGGTCCGGGTTCGAATTCCATCGAGACCGGCAATCCTAACAGAAGTTTTTCCAAGGTTTTCCCAAGTCGTTAATGCGAATGTAATGGATTGAGTCCTCTTTTAAACAGCCCTCGGACATCCCTTCACAATTGTCCTATCCTCAACACAGTACCTAGTTATCTTAAATTCCCACGTTATAAAATTCAATTCATTCGATTCAACTAATTGTTGGGGAAGTAGATAGTAGTCCCTGGATGTTTGCCACGGTGACACGTGTTTGTGAATAATAATGATTACTTCGTATATCGCGTGCCGCAGATCGTGGAAATACGAGATTACGTTTCTTAATTGAAATGTGCAATCGGATTTTGTATCAACTCTAATAATTCAATTAAAATATTCATCGGCATGCTTTTGACTTAAACCGCTGACCTAGAATTAAAATCTTTTTAAAAGAGGACTATATGCATTTTCACGAATTGACTTCAATTCCAGTGAATATGTCGCGGAAGTTTTTTCTGCAGCTAGTAAACAAATGATGAATATGAAGTGTATTATAGTATCCTTGATGAATAATCAAAGTCCAACTAGCAACCTTCTCGTGGTTTGGCCCGTGAGTAGGGGAGTTTCACTCCCTGAAACTAATGGCGAGCTCTGGGTCGTCGTCGGGGAACTTTCCCCTTCCCTTTGACTACCTCCCCGACGGCGACGACAATGACAACACGGACGCATGATGACACAAACGAAGACGACCACGACGTGGGGGAACCCCTGCCCTCCCCATACGCTTGTGGCCGGTTCTGATCAGCACAGGCCTGTCCACCCCGCGTCCCCCCGCGTCACCCCTTACGTTCCACCCCTTGGAAAGAAGTATACATGGGAGTAACTCACACTCATAAAAATCTTGGAGGCGCGGATAATCTTAGCTGTCTGTTAAAGCGCCATAAACTACCAAGACTAATACTAATTAAACTTTGAAACGTGATTAAAGTATTTTATTGAGATTGAACAAAAGTACAAAAAATAATGGACCTTTATGATTTAGATTTATAATGCAAACAAATTACAATTTTTAACATTGTTTCTGGCTAATCCACAATAACTAGTGACAATCTACGACTTTTGATGAGTGCGCAAACACGTCATTGTAATATTAATTATTTAACGTCTATCTTATTCACTCAAAAACTGATCGACAAAGGAGAACAATCAATACCCAAGTAGCACAAAGTGATGGCGATCTTATGGCGAGCTGTAACATCGCCATCAGTTGAGCTGATGGCCCATAAGCGGCGATGCGCTTACGGCCCGCTTATGGGGTTGGCCAGGCGCCCATAACTTTGCCATAAGCAACGCGCCGCTTATGGGCCATAAGCGGCCCACTGTAGCAAAACCATCAGTTTTCGAAAATACTGTGCCGCATTTTTGTGACAACGGCCCGCTTATGGGCCATACCCGGCGATACACAGTTTGCCATCAGTTCGCCGTTTATGGTCCACAGGCGGGCCGCTGTAGAAAATCCGACAGTTGCTTCACTTTTGTCAAAAGCGGGATGCTTAGGGCCCCGGGCGGTGAGAATGTTTGGGGAAACACTAGCACCATCTAGTATAGATGCGAGGAAGTCACGCACAACAAACAAAAATATTAACTGACAAAAGTTTAAAATTATATATCTTTTCAATCGGGCTAGCATTTCTATTTCTGTAAACTGTGTGTAAGATAACAATTCAAGTTAATACAGAGAGAGTTATTAGACATAGATAAATTTTATCGCCCATCGCCGTACTCAAACCCCCCAACCTGCTGCGCCGGACTCTGGAAGCTGACCGCTACACCACCGGATCACTGCCAGAGGAGCGCGCCAGCTGCCTTATGAAGATGTACCCAGCGTGTATGCATTGTGGAACGTCTTGTTCAACATTTCTTTTCCTTGTTTACATGGAAAATAAATAAATGCCATCTCAGGTTGTTCATCAAACTAAAGATTCAATAATATATGTATTCAAATTGAGTTTTTTTAAAAGCGTAGGCCTACTCTTGTTCATATTTAAATTGACCAAAGAGAATCAAGCCCATATATCTAAATGGTATGAATTAAATTGACGGAAAGTGATTAGGAGCTCAGTTTGGATTGTATTTATTATTAATTTTACCAGTCACACACGGGCAGACGGACAGACAGTAAAGTAATCGCTATAAATTTAAGCCTCTCTCCCTACTTTGATATAGGCCTATACACCAAATATTCCCTTTTGGGCCCCATTTTTTTTGTAAAGCCTAAACAAAAAACAGATATAGTTTATCAATGATCATCTGCCCTTTTCAAAACTCATTATTTTATTTTTGGGTTTGATGTAACTAGTAATTGCCTTATATAGGCCTAGATGATTACAGAAAAATTTAAATTACTTATACCCCGGACATATCTGCTCATAAATTTTGGTTTGAAGGATGATTTTTGTTTCTATTACTTGGAAAAATTTTGTCGTTAATATCTTGAACTTATATAATTTATTTCTTCCACTATTCGTACCGGCGGGGAAAAAATCGTAAGTGCAATTTTCCAGTATGTCAGTTTGTAGACAAGAGTATGTGTTACAAATAGAAAAAAATCTGCCTTTCAACCAAAAATTACAAGCAGGAATAATTATGTCTGGGATAAACGTGTCATAAATTTTTACTGTAATCGTCTATACTGGTCGTGCTGCTCAACCCCAAAAAAATAACAAATAGTTTGGCAAGGGTCATTATATTATGATCATATTATGATAAACTAAGATTTAGGAAAATTTTAAATATTATTAAGCCGATTTATTTGCTGTAGTTCTACAAACATACAATATGACATATTATTTATTAATTTTGTAATGAATATATTTCTATTAAAAGAGATTTTCGTTTTCTTCCATCTGCGTCAAGTATGTGAAATTTGCACTACGAAACGGGAAGTGCAAAGGCATATTAAGATACGTGACAGCATTTTCGACAGCGGATTAATTTTGCATATTGCAATGAAAATTTAAATTACCGTATTTATAAACATGTTTTGGGAAATGAATTTAAAATTTTGTCGATTGCATGCAATAATCAAAATATTATTTGGAAACCCTACGTGGAGTATTCGGTATCGGAATGATATATATATAATATATTTCATAATATTAAAATTATCAAATAAAAAGTTTAAATGATACTTAAATGATATACCTTGAATGTTAGAGCGTCAATATTCCCTTAATCGACGAAGAAGAGCGAGAATGATTAGGTAACATTGATGAAATTGACAATTAAATTATTCCTTTAATCCATCATCAAATGTGTTTTATACTCTCATTAGATTCCCCCTCGGTTGTGTGCTTATGGGCCATAGGCGGGCCGCCTACTGTTCGCCGCCTGTCGGTTGTTGCTTAGGGCCATGGCGGGCCGCCTCTGTTCGCCGCCTGTCGGTTGTGTGCTTATGGGCCATAGGAGGGCCGCCTTTCTGTTCGCCACCTGTCGGTTTTTGTGCTTATGGCCCCTAGGCGGCCCATCAACGCAAAACTTTGCCATCACTTTGCCCGCTGATGGCCCATAAGCGCACACATTTTCTGTGCTACTTGGGTAAATGCATTTCAAGTGATCAACAGCTGTAGTTTTTGGCAGCTATGCGAAGTTTAATATCGATCGGGTGCAGTTTTTACAAGGTGATAAATGTTCCCCCCCCCCCCCACCCTCTCTCTCTTTGGAAAAAATTATTATTATTGTCTTTATAAGCAACAGAAATTATTTTCCACTAGGCAAATGGGAATATAATTATTATGAATGAACTATGAACATCAAACTTTAGATTATTGCATTTATCTTGAAGACCTCAACACTAACTTAAGGGGTATTTGGCCGCTGCTAAGCCCCAAGAATATGTTTCATACATGCTGATTAGTGATAAGTTATGATGTTATAGAGTAAAATAACAAATATTGGGTTTTTCATGAGCAGTAGAGAAATGTTCAAACTTGGTCATTTTCGAGCTGTGTCCCATTGGCAAAAATCTCCCATAAGAAATAAAATGTTTGCGATATTTCTTTATGCCCCGTGACCTTTAAGGATTTTGGTCAAAACAAATACTGGCCATTATTGATCTACTCGCATGGTATCTGTATATATAGGCCTACGCTACATTTTGTTTTTGTAATTTGGTCAAATGATTCATTACGGTACCAAGAAGGGGTGTAATTTCGGAGCACATACTTTTGTATGTTTAATAGTATATTTGGCATATTTTATTTGTGCACATTTTAAAGACATATTTTTAAAATGCCATTTTAGATAGGTGCTATCGTTATGCTCTTGCATTCGTGTGAAACAAAAAAATAAGCCTACTTAAGAATTTCACCAAAACATCAATTTTCACAAATTTTGGGATCATTTAGTATTATGCTATAGAATACGTGGTAACAATTAAATTTTGGAGTAATAGCCCCTAAAAGAAACATGCCTTCGTCTTACATACATCTGTGTCTGTCTGTCGAGATAACCAGGCGTGTAACTTGACTATTTCCAGAATTTGCATTCAAGTCTCTGACCTTGACCGTGGTCGCGCTCCAAGGCTTCGCGCTCGGTCCGTTAAATTACGAGAACACGTTGGTAAACGGTAAGATATAAAGAACTTTCTATCGTCACCATACTCTTTGGACGCGATAATCGTTGACTGGACGTGACTTAGCGAGCTTCTTTTGTTATGACCGATGTAAGGTTTCATTGTATTTCTTAGACAATCATGTAGCCTACAAAATGATGATAGAAGTGCGTTCTGGCAGATTTTGAACAATTCTAACAGTACCTAGTACAAAAATTCTGAAATATTTTGTATTTTTTTTAAATCTTTTGTTAAGATCACCATAATTTAAAATAATATAGCTAGCATAAAAATTGCAATCAGTAGTGTATCTTTTTATTATTTTTATCATAAAAATTGCAATCAGTAGTGTATCTTTTTATTATATCTTATTCATTTAATTACTGTGTTCAGTTTAAGACAATCAATGTTACTCAAGGCTGCTTTAAAACACGACTAAAAAGCATAGGTTGGTTTTTAATATGAATCTTATTTTGTCTTATCTCATTTACTCTAATTACATGCATAACATTATACTAACAAGAACGAAAATAAATAGTTTTTGTTGATTCTTCTGGATAATATTACCGGTATCGTGATACGTTCATTAAAGAGAGATAGACGCCTTGGTCATTTCCCCCTAGACTCTGATGTGCGATATGAGCTAGCGTTGACGATTTCACGTCGATCTTGGACCTGTCACATCTCAGAATTCAGAACGTTGGCGTTACAGAATATAGAACTGGCCAAAGATCGGCTCGACGCGGTAGGCACGGTATAGGCCCTAGAAAATTTAGCAGGGAAATCGCAACTTGTCCCCTAAAGCACAATCAACCCTTTTTCAGCAGATGAGTATTTTTGCAATAAATTTTTCCCATTGAATTTTTTCAATAATACAATGTGCGAGACAGACGACCGGGGGCGGTTTGGTGGTCAGGCAGGTTTACGTGACGTGCGACGTGTTGTAAACATTGAGGGTTTTTGTGAGGGGACCCCCGGGGAACATTTTACACATTTTAACATTTGTCAAAGCGGTTACAGGTAGCACGGGGGGTTACAAGTTTTCTACAAAAATAATAAGTGTAAAGGGAGATATTAATTTTGTAATTCAAGACACACAAAAATTAAATTTGCGATTGGCAATAAGCGGTTTTCATCGGGGGAATGCAAAGGGCTAGTCCGGATTTTTTTGCGATTGCCCAAAGGGGGTTTTGGGTTTGCACCCTGTCAAGTACAAGTTTTCACCGCGAATTGTACACGTTTTCAAAATACGCTTGATTTTTTTAAGTAAAATGAAATAGGCCCCCATAGTATTTTTTTACTTTCCTTGTATAGGAGCCGTTATTTACACGTTTAAAAATTCTGTGATCGCGCATGCGATAGTCTTTTAAAAAAACTTCCAACGTTTTTAATTTTTTTGGGGGTTTTAAAATTGGTGGTCGAAAAAGGGTCCCCAATTGTTAAAATCGCTAGAAAAAGTAGACTTTTTTTAGGGCATTACCATGCATGGTAAAAAAAGTTGGGCGACCTCATCCACAGTCTTCATTTTCAATATCCAATCTAGAATTAGAGATTATGTGTACTTAACAAAATCTCGCTCTACCGTTTAAATTGGCCCTTTTCCAATCCGTTCTACATTTGGTTAGTTTTGCCCATTTAGAAAAAAATCCACTTTAAACTCATTTTTTTTTATAATTTCGATATATTATCGCCATGTAAATCGCAATATAATAGTATCAAAATTTTATTTTTTATCAATACTTTAGTATAGTTTTATATTTTTTTTATGAATGTTTGGAAAATGAAAATCAAATTCTATTTTTAAATAACTATAAAAAATGTAAAGGCAGTTAAAATGTATTTCATATTTTTTTTTTATATCTAGGATTTTGTTTTTTTTCAGCTCTACTTATCCGAAGATGAAAAATATAATTTTTGGATGAGCGTAGCGACGTAGCGAGCGAAGCGAAAACTTCAAAATTCACGGACCCCCAAAAAATTTAGTCAATTTTTTTTTTTTTTTTTGTTTGTTTGTATTTTTGTCGTTTGTTGAGGATTCCGGAAAAACGCATAAGCGATCTTTATGAAATTTTGAGGGACCTTTGTTTTTTCTGAACTTAGGGGGGGTTTTGCTTTTTGGGGACAATCGAAAAAATTTTCTCATGAATTATTTACTTTTCGATTTTTTCGATTTTTAGTGCGATATTTTCGTCACATTTGGGCCGATTCTGACCAAACGGGTGGGGCTACAACGTTCAATTTCACATGGACATTAGATTATGGTGATGTAGTACCTTTTGAAAGAAAAATTTTAAAAAAAGTTAACTAGAATCTATAGAAAAAAGGGTTTTTAAATTTATTAGTTTTTTAAATTTTTAGTGCGATATTTTCGTCACATTTGGGCCGATTCTGACCAAACGGGTGGGGCTACAACGTTCAGATTTCACATGGACATTAAGGTTATGGTGATGTGGTACTTTTTGAAAGAAAAAGTTAAAAAATTTAAACTAGAATCTATGGGAAATAATGGTTTTAATATTAGTTTTTCAATTTTTAGTGCGATATTTCGTCACATTTGGGCCGATTCTGACCAAACGGGTGGGCTACAACGTTCAGATTTCACATGGACTTTAAGGTTATGGTGATGTGGTACCTTTTGAAAGAAAAAGTAGAAAGAGTTAGTCAGAATCCACAGAAATAAAGTTTTAATATGATTTTTTTAGGTTTATAATCCCAATTAACAAGTAACAATAGAAACTTGACAACAACACCTACAATGCATTCAAAAAGCACTTGCAATAGGAAAAGTGTAAACAAACGCAAAAAACGCAAACAAAAAACTTACAAAAAAACGCTCATCCATCAACGCGGCGGGACTTTAGCGTTTTTCCTAGTACACTATATTAAGATAGTGCTACGTTGAATAGCTTTTCTAGAAAAATATACCATTCTGATTGATTTGTACAAAACTAGCCCGTATAACTTGATTTGAACCCCAGCACCTCTCTTCTCTATGCAAGATTGATTATTATTGTAGAAGTGCAATAAGTGATACGTTTATTGCATATTTAAGTTAATTCATTGGATGAGCGAAGCGAAGACTTCAATTTCACTGACCCCCCAAAAAATTTAGCTCGGGTGTTTTTTTTTTTGTTTTTTTTTTTTGTTTGTTTTTTTTTCTGCTGTTTGTTAACTCTTTTACCAGGCAAACGGCAAAACCGATCTTGATGAAATTTGAGGGACCTTCGAAATCTCTGAACTTAGAGGTGTTTGTTTTGGGTACAATCGAAGAAATATTTCTCATGAATATCATACTTTTTACGATTTTTTTTTCGATTTTTAGTGGGGATATTTTCGTGACATTTGGCCCATTCTGACCAAACGGGTGGGGCTACAACGTTCATATTATACATGGACATTAAGGTTATGGTGATGTAGTACCTTTTAAAAGAAAAAGTTGAAAAAAGTTAGCCAGAATCCATAGAAATAAAGTTTTAATATAAGTTTTTTATTTTTATGCGATATTTTCTTGCCATTTGGGCCAATTCTGACCAAACGGGTGGGGCTTCAACGTTCATATTATACATGTACATTAAGGTTATGGTGATTTGGTACCTTTTGAAAGAAAGAGTGACAAGAAGTTATCCAGCATCCATAGACATAAAGCTTTTAATATAAGTTTTTAACGTAAAAAAATAACAAATTGACAAGTAACAATAGAAAATTGACAACAATCACCTACAATGCGGGGGCAGCAAAAAAAAGCAACAAGCACTTGTAATAGTAAAGATATCCCCGCAGACAAAAAAATTTTTTTAAAAAAAGCTATCCTCAACGGGGCGGGATTTTAGTTTTTTCCCTAGTTAGCTTAAATATGCACAATAGAATTTAATGGGCAAAAGATACAGACATTATATCGCATACTGCATGAGCGCGGGGTTTGGCAGTGAGATACTTACAACCTGTTTGGCCTATCAAATGATTATTGAAGCGCAACGGATTTCATCTGTGGCCCAGCTGGGACTGTAAAACGATCAAAGATTGACGAGGCCGGCAATTGTGGCACGCCTAAATCCTACCAGGGGTGAAAAAGTATTCTTACGTATTCGCTAGGGGATTGACCCAGTTTCACAGTTTCCCAGTATCCATCAGACCATGTGGTGAAGCACATCTCCCACTCAGTCCCTGCAAAGAACTTAATTCCTAAGTCTGATTGTTTTGTTTGGTTGATATGACTGTGGTTTGTTTTGTCAGCATGCACTTACCACAGCATCTAGGGCGTGTTACCCTAATTTTTTGTCGATGCAAAAGGACCATACACAGACTTGTTTTAGGAAACGGAATGAAAGTATTTTTATTTATCGTATCTTGAATTATTGGTTTCGGTTATTTTTGACCCACAGCCCTTTGATTTATGATCGGCAGTGTAAACAGTGGATGAAGCAGATTTTGTAGACCTACGAAGCGGAAGAGTGCGGACCTAATACTCCTCATTTATGAAGTATGTAACTCATTATATTTAACTAGAAATGCATCTTGCATGCCCAATCTCATATGATTTAAAAAAGAGCAATTACAAAAAATTAAAACATCGTTTTTTGTCATCAAGTCAAAAGTATTAAACTCTTTTTAGAAAATCGTTTGCGAAATGCGAAATGCATTTTTAAGCGAGCGAAGCGTGCGTTTCCATTGACTCTGCTGGAAAAAATAGTTACTGGTTTTGTTTTGTTTTTTTGTTTGTTTGTTTGTTTTTTGTTTGTTTGTATGTATGTCTCGCCATAACGTTCGAACGGGGGGTTCGGATCGAGTTGAAATTTGGACCATCCACAGCTTCGATCTGGATTGAAGCCATTAGTTTTGTGGCAAAATCGTCCAAAAGCTAAAAAGTACATTAAAGTTAATCGAAAGTTTTTTTTTTAAAAATAAACGGCGACAAAATCTAAGTGGCCAATCATTTAGAAGTCCGTCCGGTCACGAATATGTTAATTTATTATGGTCCCATAAGTAGTGTAGATGAAAATTACATTTTTAACAAAAGTAACGTTACCATGGCAACGAAAGTCGCACGAGGTTTTTGACCACTATGCACTGCCACCTAAAAGTAATCAAATACTATCGAGGAAGCAGTGTGTTATTTGTTACCAAAGAGTTAAAAATAGTTTTCCCAAGGAAATGATATCAATGTCCTTTTGATGGCGTGGATTTATCCACAAAGTAAAGGTTTCCCCAAGGAGGTATGAATCCTTGGTTACCCACGGGTTTACCAAATACTTGGCAATAATAAATAAATTTGGAACATGGCCCGTGGACAGCGAACGTTTGAATTAAATTTTTAAAAGTGTGCAATGTGGGTCAGCTATAGCACGTCTCGCTTTCAACGCGTCCAACTGAAACGTTTTCTAGTTTATCATTCATACAGACAATAATTCAAATATAGGTTTGGGATTTATGGCGGTTCCACTAAGCCCAGGAAGTAGGGATGAACGTTTTTTAAAACTTGGCAATTCGATTTTAATTTTATAATCAATTGCAAAGTTTTGAGTAGGTATAAGTATGATAATCGTTCATCATAAGGAAAGTTTGTATCCTATCTAGCGGTAATCCTACAAAATGGGACTGGTCCAAAACCTAAAATTTATTTGTCAGAACTTATGATTGAGGTGGCGGTTGAAGGGCCCGGGCCGCAAGGCGCAATCCTAGTAAGGTTTTCTTCAGTGTTAACGCGAATGCACGGGAAATTTAGTCTCTTCAACATCCCACTCGGGTATCCCTAATCAATGACCTTACTCCAAAAATTTCACCATTGAGATTATTTATCCTGATTGATGTTTCTCCATCTACACTCTTTCAATGGCGCGTTTCCGTGTATCATTCTCAAATACCTATCCCCTAGCAGGGTTTTTTCCGTTGAAAATAAATACAACAAACGAAAAAAATATGGTCCAAACCTTCAGTTTTGTGCTTCGTTTTTTCCCTCGATCACTAAAATTTTTTAATTTTACTTTCGGGTAAGAAAAAAAACGGGAAAATTTTAATCTTATATTTTCCATTTTTTTCCTGAATAAAGGGTTAATTGGGTACATTGGGGTAAAATTTAAAAGCGTGAGGTTAATGAAAGTAATGCTCACATCACTTTTTTATCTGTCTAATTGCAATTTACTCCCCCAAAGTTTTACAAAACCATTGAGCTAAAGTGGGAAAAAAAATACCAGTTCTTTTTAAAGAAAAATTTTAAATTTTTTTAAAAAAATTTATGAAAAATAAGATAGGCAAAAAATCCCATACTGATTAATTTTGTCCCTTTTTTAGCACTTTTTGGGAATTACCCCTTGCAAGGGCTTTGAAAAAAATAATTAATAATTTTACGCAGCCGTTTACAGTAAAAAAGACAGTATATCTCAAGTCACGTAAAAAAAAAAAGGGCCAAACCTTAACTTTTTTTTGATCCACATAGAAAAAAGGGTTCCCTCTAAAAATAGGAGCGCATGTCCGTCATTAAACCAAAAAAAAAAAAAGGATTATAGGCCTACGCATGCATACAAAAATGACAATAACGGGACTTTATTTTTAAGGTTTTACGTTAAATGAAATGAAAATGGGGCACGTTTTCCCTGGAAAAGTTGTTATTGCTCATGGTTTTCTTTTTATTTAGTAATTTCCCAATTTAATACCATTGAGTATAAAAACCAGGGTTTTATACTCAAAAGGGAATACCGGTGAGTGACTAATTTTAAAATTAGTCACCCCAACGGTTTAAAACCCTTGAAAATTTTTCAATTTTCGCCTACCCCAAATGCAAGTATCAAATCAGCACATCAGAGTAAAACATTCATTAAAAAATATGAAAACATATTAAAAAAGTTTTTTTTAACTGAATAGAATATACTTTTAAAAGAAAAAAAGAAAAAAGTAAACAGAAACAAAAGAAAAAAAGAAACAAATAAAAACCCCACATGAGGGGACGTCGATTAGTTTAACACGCGTTCAATAGTACATTATCCAAACCAAGTTTTTCTTAAAAAAATGTTTATCGGCAATTTGGGAACCAAAGAAATTTGCATTTCGCTAAAAACGACGTTTTTTTTGGATGTCTTGTATAGGAAAAAAGGGGCGGAAGTCAAAAAGCGGTAACCCGTAAAGGACATACCGATGGGGCCCCACTTACGCCCCATTTTGGTTTTACAAATAGAACGAAAAAACCCCATTTCATACGCATCGAATCGACCCCAAAAAAGTGGGCTTTATGTAGGGGGCCCACTGTACATTAATTTTTCATTGTTTTAAATTTTAAAAATTTAAAAACCCTTTTCTGTAAAGTGGGCTAACAACCCTTTGCCCCGTTTTGTTGCGTGGTTGTTCGTAAAATTTTTGTTTTCCCTTCTTTTAAAAATTTAAAAATTATTTATTATAAATTTTTCTTTACCGTGTTTGTGATAAACTTATAGTTTTTCCCCAAAAACTTATACCCCAACAAAATTAGACACGTGGGGGCTTTCCCAAATTTAAATTTTTCTATTTTGCAAAAAGCATAAAAAAAAAAAAAAATTTTTGTGGAAAAACCTTTTTTAGGGTGCCCAAATTTGCCCCCCTTCAGGTTTAAATAGGGATGGCGGTAGGAAATTTTGGGGAAGGGGTGTCCGGGGCTGTTTTAAAAGGACTCAATCCCCTTTCATTTGCCTTTTAAAGAATGAGGAAAACCTCGGAAAAACCTTCCCCGTCGGATTGCCGGTCTCGACGGGATTTGAACCCGGGGAACCCCCCGAATCAAAAGGGCCCAGGGGGTTTGCCCCGGGGCCCACGTCGGTGTTGCAAATGCAAAATTTTAAATTTTTTTCGTGGGAAAAACCCGTTTTTTTAGGGGGCCCAAATTTGCCATTTCAGGGGAACTGGGATGTGCGGATAGGAAATTTTGGGTGGGATGGGGCCGAGGGCTGTTTAAGAGGGCTCAATCCCCTTCATTTTGCCTTAACGATGAGGGAAAACCCCGGAAAAAACCTTTATTTAGGATTGCCCGGGCTCGACGGGATTCGAACCCTGGGCCTCCCGAATCAGAGTCGAGCGCTTATCGCCCAAGCCAACACTGATCATTATTTTTAAATGTAATGATTTTTAAAGTCAAAATACGAACTTAAAAAATAATAATAAAGCTATGCATTTCATTTTTAAAGGGCCCCCAAAATTTTAAAATTTAAAAGATATTAAAAACCCGTTTTTAAAAAAAAAATACCAAAATAACCTTTACTTAAAAGCCAATTTTATTCTCAAAAATTTTAAACACGAATGTCTTTTTCCCAAAAATAATTTTTATCAACACTTCCAAAAAAAAATTTGTTTGTATTAAAATTTTAAAACTACATTGCCGACGTTTTTCAATTGCATTGTTTGGGGAAAATTTTTTCGTTTTTTAGAACGTCCTTAGGGCCAAAAAATTTGTTGTGAAATCAATATAGAAAAAAACCAAAAAGCATCCAGACTATGTTTCTCCAGCATGGGACTTGGGAAAAACCTGACCTTTTCACCAAAAACATTGTAAAGCGGTTCTTTTGATCCCCTAAAGTTTTTTTTGGAGAAATTGGGGAAAAAAGAGATTGTTTTCAATTAAATCATGAGATGCTGGTGACAGGAAAAAGGGGAAAAAAAAAGAAATTTTGTACCCCTAAAGCCAAGGGTTTCACACCCGGGGTTTTGTCCTCTTGGGTGACATTTGGTTGGTTTCCCATGATTATTGCAGTTTTTTTACTGTTTCAAACACGTCGTTTTTTGGGCGATCAAAGTTAAGACTAAACCTTTGAGAAAGCTAATGGGGCTTTAGTTGGAGACTTTTTTTCCTATGTTTTTTTTTTTTATATCTTAGCCTTTCGCTCAAAAATTTTCCTATCTTTAAAAAAGTCCCCCGTATTAAAGTGGGCGAAGTTTGTACCTAATGTTACAAATTTTAGGGTATTTACGATCAGTTAAACTATTTGACTGTCCCAAATTTAAAGTTTCCTTGTGCTGGTTTTTCCAATACTTTACTTAATCAAGAGGCGAATGCTGACGTCAGGGCCCCTTTCAGGTTTTTCTACCAAAATGAAAAACCCCCGGGTTTTGGGGGTCAAGAATTCTTTCGAGACGCAAAGTTTGGGGTCCTCCCGCATTTTGAGAAAATAGAACTTATGCAGCCCTTGTACAGACGTAAGCGTATACACTGTGTTTTAGTACTCTGATGAAACAACGACCTCAATCTATATCTTCAACATGGAACCAATACATATTGACATAAGTTGGAGACGAACAGCAGTTTTTTAGTTTGTTCGATACAAGGGCGTTTTAGGTCATAATAATAAGCCAATCTTATCCTATAGGCGGGATGGGGGAGGGGCCGGGGAGGCCTGAACAGGCTTGTACTGGACATGACCAACCACATGCGTTCAAGTGCAAAAGGGTTTCAGTGCCATTTAGCCTAGAAGAGATTACATTACTCCGGATCTCACAGTTCAAACCTTGAAAAAGTAATTGCCTGGACTTATTGCCTATTTTTCCGCCTTTTACGATCAGCAGAGATATGCTCTTGGTCAATGTCTACCCCTGGGCAGACGGGTTTGGAGATGATGAGGATATGAGGTTAGAGGACAACAAACTTTATGTTAGCGTAGGTTTTTATAAGAGTTGAGTAGAGAACGATGTTAAGGAACAGCTGACATACAAAGAAAATGCCAAGTAATGGCAATAACTTCATGTTTTAAATATAAGTGTTGTTTTATTCAAGAGTGAGGTGGTAAGGCAATTACTCAGACTTTTTCTAATTGGGGGATTCGAACTCACGTACCTTTAGCTTCATCCAGCTTGAACTGTGTGTCACAGAATATTCGAGTCACCGCTATTAAATAAATAAAAAATAAATAAATAAATCCGTATTTAGAGTCTACCCAGTCAGTCACACAACTGATTTTCAGTGGGGGACATTAAACCAAAGTGACCAAGCCAACCCTGCAGGCCCCGACACACATTGCACATTGCATTGCACATCCCGTATAAACCTTGGCCAAACAGATGCACATAAATCTGTCAGTAATTAGTTGAAAAGAAGTGTAATAACTTCTAAGCTGCAGCCACTTGACTGCCGGTAGCATCGTTTAAAACATACTAACCTCGAACTTGAAGCAGGTTTCGACAGTTCAACTATAACAGTTGCCAGTCTTCGCCCCCCGCGACAACACATTCGTCGTTTTCCCCACTAATAAAATGTGACACATGCATCACTTATAATAATGGTGTTTTGTAGGATACTTGGCTATTTGTGATCAACTAATAACTATCGAGGTATCGTGTCCCACTAATAAAATGTGACACATGCATCACTTATAATAATTGGTGTTTTGTAGGATACTTGGCTATTTGTGATAAACTAATAACTATCGAGGTAAATGGGAATTCTATTCTGATATGATATAGAATACCTTTGAAAACAGTTCGATCCGGATTGCTGGGTCAAGCAATGAGTATAGTAAGGATAGTTAGTATCTATCTATAGCTATATCTTCCACATTTCGACTACAATGAACATTGTTGTTCTTTGAGAATCATAAAGTTACGAGTCTTTTTCGCTATGTTCGTTTTAAACGTTACTAGGGAAACGCCAAAGTCGCTGTTAGTCGAGTGAGTGAGCCATGTTGAGTACCCGGTAACATTACTTTTTCCCCTACCTTCGGCCTCCCTAGCCTATCATAGGCTAGAGTGGCGCATTATGGCCTTACAGTTGACGCGCTCTTAACATCAACTAAACTTTAAAACCCTATTATTTATACGAATATAATTATCAACTTACCTAAATATGTAAATGTTGCCGGGTACTCAACACATGACTCGCTCACTCGTCTAACAACGACTTTTGGCGTTTCCCTAGTCTAGTTGGCCAAGGCGCCCTTATAGCCGAAATGTGGGAGACGTGGGTTTCAATCCCCTGGTCGAAAAGATTTTGTAATTTCTGGATTGTAATTTAAAAATTATTAAACATGTTTTGAAATGCATATATAACGCAGTGTAGTCCATCATCTGTGACAATAGTATGGAAATCATAGCCAGTACGAAATACGTGAAAATATTGCAAGGTTTACTCTTTACTCAATCTACGAGCGGAATTTGGGGGTACCTTGACGTTCAACATTCGATAGACCTGGTGGCATGAGCACGGCATTTCACAGCCAGGTAAATAACAAACAAAAAATATTTTTTTCTCATTGTAGTTAAATAAATTTCTATACATTGGCAGTCAATTTTTCAATTTATTATTTCTTGTAGCTTTGAATCGAAATGGATTGTGCTCATTTTGTTATCAGTTCTCAGTTAACTGGTAACGGATGTACGTTTACAATTTCAGCTCAATCTTTTTTAAGCCGTTCGGCCGTTAGGTATCTGACAGACAGAGTCACAGTGAGTGCCGATTTTTTCGACCTGCGTTGTAGACTACGTTCGCTGCGCTCACTCGTCTAAATATATATTATAAAAAAGTAATTTCGCTACGTTGAACACAGCGAAATGATTTAAAAAGTATTATTTATACATATACATTGTTCTACCAAAATATTCACTTGCTCATAAGTTTGATTGTTTTATCTGTTGATGCCCCTATGTTTACTCATTTTGAGAGGATAAAATTATAATTTACTATGATCCTACAAGTTAAAAAATATATAATATTCCACTAGTTTAATTTGAGAAAGACACATCTATAGCCATGCCAGAAATCAGCCTGTATTACCTCACAGCGCGAGTCAGTGCGTCTCACTAATGCCTTGTAGCGTGTGGGTGGGAGGGGAGTGAGAGTGAGACCGCAGGACGCAAGGAACAGGAAGCTTCTAGACGAGAGCGTCGAACTCGAACTCTCTACCACCCGCGCTCGTCATTAGCACCTAGCTCCGGGAATCTAAGATCGTCCCCCCACACCATCACCGCCGTGTAGCAAAGTTCTTAAATGATGTGTTTTATCAATCTCAACATGTCAGAGACAAGAGATACAAACTTCCGGCGTTCTCAGAAATAAACTCGCATCCAACTTTGTGGCTAACAAGCGACACGTCAATTAATGACCAACAGACAGGAGATCCGATCGAAGCGTCAAAACCAGCTATTTCAAAGGTTTACTTGGACTTCACGGGGATGTATCTTAAATTCCGACACTGTTAGTCAACATGTATGTTTTGCGTTTTATTAATATTCGAATACAAAATTTAGTCTATTATACTTGATAAAGAACTAAAAGGTAACGATGACATATTTTTGACTTTATTAAATTTGTTGGTACATTTTCTAGGATCATCCACGACTTTAATAACACCAAAACACTAGATTTAGATTTTTTAATGTTTTATGCTCAACGACAGTGGAATTGAATTTGATACTGTTACAATGTTCTAACTATATGATGTTAATTTAACAAAAATTACAAAATGTAGCATTCTGTAACTTATATATTTTGAAAATAATCCTAGTACTGTTTGTGCATTTTTTTTAAAAGTTATCACGCAGTCAATGTGTAACTTACAAAACTGTTTTATTTATTTATTTATTATTATTTATTTAACGTCTATCCTATTCAGTTATAAAAACTGATTTACAAAGGAGGACCACTTACAAAGTTTCATTTCATCATTAGTGTCACAGCCAACATTTTAACAAAATATTCAATAAGAGTGCAGATTAATAATCCCAGATAGGTTCTTGATACAATGCCTGCGATATTGGATACATCTCCCTTGAAGTTGAAGTCCATACAGTTTACTTACACATTTCACTATACACAATCTGTAAATGTAACAAAAATGTTGATTTGTTTTTAATCAAGAAGCATGGAGTGCCACAATTTGGTCTAAACACAACAAAACGGAGGTTGAATCAATAATAGATAGTTTTATTGAGGAAGTTGCTTCCTGCCCTGCATAAGCATAAAACTCGTTCAATAATAACTCTCTCGAGCCCAGAATTGATCGATATGTTTGGGAAAGCTAAGTAACGGTGATTAGATGTGTATTACTACGTATTTCTGTGAATACCACTGACATGTGGATAGTCTCTACAAGAAATAGTTTAGTTTATATTCCATGTCGGTACATATTTTCGCCGCTATTTCAATGAAGGACGATATGGAAAGCTTATTGACCCGGAACGAAATAGAATACGAACACACACTTAAAAACAATTAACCAAGGTCACTTACATAAAAACAATTGCGAATTTTCGAGTAACACTTCCTTACTCTTCCTCAGATTCTGAGTTAGCCTCTGCTTGAGGAAGAGTAAGGAAGTGTTACTCGAAAATTCGCAATTGTTTTTATGTAAGTGACCTTGGTTAATTGTTTTTAAGTGTGTGTTCGTATTCAATGAAGGAAGTTTACCTAGATTGATTCGGTTAGGATGGGTTGGGCTAGGTTAGGTTGGGTTAAGTAAGGTAAGGTTAGGTAAGTTAAGGTTAGGTATACTTAGCTTGTTATGCTATTTGGTTAGGTCAGGTCGTGTACTACGTAACAACTAAGTTCATTTACTAGTATTTTACAGTGATAGTTTGACATTACTGTATCGGCTTACCGGCTATACTACTTTCGTAGGTACTGTACACAATCGATTTATCTTTATCCAATTTAAGAAATGTAGACATCCTCTGCGTGTCACGTCACATAAGGTTCGAAAACTCTTGGGGCGAGAATGATAAGATGTGTAACAACGACAGCTATGAATGCGCAATAAAACTATTATACAACACTCGGCGAGATGTAATGGCGTCAGGGAGTGTCGAGTACCTAATGAAGGATCTATAGACACGTGCTTTATGGTGTTATCTAGTGCATGTACGTTACCTGAAGATCTTTAATGACGACCTCGTACTCCATCCTTCCCTTGGTGAGGAACCTCCTAACTTGCAAGAACTTGTTTGGCGGCACCAGGATATCGGTCGAGTGGTCTTTCATCGGTTGCGTCCAGAACTGGAGTTTATCAGTGCCATCCCTCAGCTCTTCCAAGAGTTCGACGTGCCGCTTGCGCGTAGGGAATGTCCGAAGCAGCTGGTAGTTTTTGTAGCTGACTTTATTAGGAGACTCTTTTTCTTCAATTTCCTTTTCTCGGTCGACTTTTCGATGGCCATTTCCCATAAGGACGTTGAATCCGACTTCGAAGTAGTTGAAGAAACTTTCGAAGAAACTGGAGATGCCCCTGGACTGAGTCGATCTCGCTGCCCCAACACTGTCAAACTGTATCGGCGTGTTCGCGTACATGGACACATTGTAGTCTGCCATCTGAGTTAGCTCACGTTGTACTGGCACGCCACACACGTGCGCGGACATGCAAGCGAGCAATACGTAGGGGAAGATTCTTACAAGATCACTGCTGAAATTCATTGTTGGGCTTCAATATTTTGCACTAAAAAGTTCTTATTTAGTCTATTAATTTAATTAGTGGTCTACCATTTTCTTTGCGCATTCTCAACTATGTTTTATTACTGCAAACACAAACAATCTTCTAATCTCTCCCATCATTACCACAGCCATTAACAAAAGAATATTAATATAGTCTTAAATTATTAACTTACGATGCAAGTTCACTTACACAAATCAACTATTGAATCACATTGTATCACGATACCCACTTAAAGACCTGTCAGATTGTGTTCGGAATTCCTAACTACAAAAAATAACCTTTTTAATATCAATCTTTCACATTTACAGTATATACAATTAAAAGTATCTCAAACACCGAAAATGAACCTCATTCAAAGAATGTATGGCCTAGTTATATAATTTGGACACTTCGTGCGTAACTCTTGTACACTTGTAACGTTGTCTCGGTTAACCGCGCACCGTGCGTCGCCACTGATGTTAATCTACCGCGTGAGCTGCTTGAGGACGTCTGGATTCGCACTGAGCACCGGTTACTTCTGGTGGCGACCAAGAGCCAGCCCGCGGTGCATGTAGGTCAGTGTCGTCGACCAATCGCCGACGATCCTCACGTGCATCACACGGACGAATTGGGATCCGACAACTAGTTTTCATTTTTTCTATATTAATATTGTCTGTGGTTTTAAGTGTGTTGTTAAAATCGAAATCGTCAACTGGGAAAACAAAACTTCTTAGAGTTTTACTTTCTCCATAGTGTTGTGGGTACACCTCCTTGAGTCATATGGAGAGTTGACATTGAACCCGGAAATTATTGAAGCGTATTGACACTGACTAATATATGATTAGATGTTTCCTCAAATGGGTTAATCAAAACTTTATTGCTTCTTTAAATTATCTACTTTGCTCAGAGCTACGTGCGGGTTGTCACGTAGATGACGAAATGTGTAAACGGGTTCACCAAACTCTGCTTTCACACGAAGGCCGGTTTTAAATTTCCAAGTTTGCACCCATTCCCTCAAAGTGGCACCGTCAAATCTTCTAGGTATCAAAAAACTCAGCTAAAATCTATATCAATCTGGCCCACAATACATAAATTGTGGGTCCTCAATAAGACTGCATTTTTAGAATGGATTGGCGTAACCTTAAAAAACGAGCTGCAGCTATCGTGTTGAGATTCATGTTTCAGTAATTACAAATGATAACTATGCATGTGTACTGCTAATTATACGTACTTAATTCAAATGGTATGCCAATTTTTCATTTACCATCGTATTATTAAAACTGAATATATCACATACATCTATCGGTTTGTCCATCTTACTACTACTGCGTATAAAATAAACTGCTAGTGTCTAGTGTCATGTACCGGCTTTTTAAGCCTTATTTTTCCTGTTATTTTTCAAATATTCTTTTAAAAAGGTCTAAAATGTGTATATGTATTCATACGTGCAACTTATATCCCACACAACTTCGTTCTGACGGCCGACCAAATATCCGCTAGTCTACTTACTTCGACCAGTTTGTTGTGAGTCTATACCTAATTTAAGTAGTATCAGGGAAGCTCATCTAGTCCTTATATTCATTGCAGTTGCACCACATTTTTTCAAATGGCCATAACGTTTCGTCTGATGTTAGTAGACATACTTTGGGTTGATTTTTTTTTTAATTAAATAATTAATCAATAAATTAATTAATGGACCACTAATGGTGAAATAACTTAATGCAAATACCTACACATGAACTCAAATTGTTAAGATAGAAATTCAAGTTGGATTAAAATAGTGTGTATCGCCCTAGAATTTTAAAAATATGTTGCCATTAACACTTATTGTTATCGATTTTCACATGTGATTTTTGGATGTAGAGTTTGGATGAAAAATTTGAGCGCCTAATATGTTATTTGAATCCAGCGAATCCTACCTGTACGCGCGTTTAGCTAAAATTATAGGATTGAAATAACTGGTTGGTTACTGTGGTACCAGTGCTGGACATTTACCGTTAAAATATATTTCCTGTTTTAAAAAGATAAACGAATCTGTTAGGCATAAAACAGGTCTTGGCCAGAACAACTAGTCGATAATGTAATAATAATTGAAAGTGAGCATCACTATGAATTTGGAAGTATTCCTTTTTAAGCAGATAAAAACAACATTCTTATTTAGATCTGACCTTGTTGAATCCAGTGCCAAAAAGTCATATAAGTTTATCCAGGTCGTTTTTTATTTCGTTAAAAACACGTTGTGGTAACAATGAAGTGTAGGACGCACTTCTTCCAGTTATAAAACAACTATTAAGTTGCCCGAGGCATGAGGCGTGCTGAAACAATTAGTCATAGTAGTCAAGTTTTACAAATACTAGTGCTACAGGTGCGTGCTCTCAACATGCTGGGCGCACGAAAACAATTATTAAGATTATATGGTTATAAAAAAACTTAGTTTTTTTATTTCTTGCTCCCTAACGTTCTGATTGTATGTAGTTATATCACACAAGAAAAATTGAACTATAAAACAGGTAATATATTAGAAAAAATTGGACATTTACAGCCGTTTACAGAATATTTATGATAACCGTGATATTTCAATTAAAAATATTCCTCTTTATCAAACGATGACATTTACAAAACACACATTTACAACATAGACACAACAAGACTTTGTTGTGTGTGTTTTGTAAATGTCATCGTTTGATAACGAGAACGGAATAGTTCTTGAAATTACGGTTATAGAAAATATTCTTTAACACGTTGTAAATGTACAATTAATTGTTTTCTTCTAATTCATCATAATATGAGTTTTGTTTTGTGTTCTGATTAAAATAGCTACAGGTATTGTGTATGGACATCCGAGTTTTAGTCTTATTGTAATGATATTGGATTACAAAGTACTTTTTCTGAAACATTTTGTGATCAGTAAATACATTTTTTTAGTACACCGTTTTCCGCAAGCGGTGAAGGTGAGGGTACAAAATGATCGTGTTTTGCTTACCACGCCTTGCCGATCCTCATCACCCCTCTAAAACTAATTTTAAAAATGATTACGTGTAATGGTGTACTATAATAGGTTATTGTGGGATGGTATATGAAACGTGAATCTCCACTTTTCGAACACACCAGTAAAGCTACGTCAAAAGCTCATTCCCGTTTTATCCCACCCCCACTCCTACAGCAATATAACCGAAGTGTTCTTTCTAGTTCTGCAACCAGTGATGTGTGGTGAATCTTGGGCTCCTTCTTTACACAGTGGGCATGGGCCATCTTTATTGATTCTAACAATACTTACATAAAATATTATTTTGATTATAGCTATACCTAGATTTCACTGTAATTATCTGTTCTCAATTCAAATTTCAATTCCTAAAAACCATAGTTTAAATAACAAATTTCGTATATAAATAATTATAATATCAATAGGCTAAAGAAGAGAGTTTGTGACTAGTTTGAATTTAATTTAACCTAGTTATTTGTATTTGTATTTCGAACCTTCTATATTTGGTTAATCCTGTGCATTCTATAGAAATGCTCGGCCTGTCTAGGTTACAACACGCGTGTGGGCGAATTTCAGGGAAATTTATAATTTATGCTCCGATTCAATGAATTTCTAGCTTGAATAACATTCTAGTTTGCCAATTTTGGCATTGATCTCTATTACTCTGTGCTGTAAGCCTGTATACAACGATACAGCCACGCCATGCACCAGATTTAAAGAGATCAGTGCGTTTGCATTGCAAACACCGTTCTACTGAACATATTGCATTACATACGAAATTCTAAGTTAAGTTTTTTGTTTGGAATAGCTTGAACTGAACTTGATCGATTGTAGGTATATTAGGGGGAAGGGGGGGGGGACTCGCTTCTCAAAAATGTATTTTTAAGTAGAATCTATCCCAAAAAATAATTTTACAAGGTATGCATCCCGTTTTTTTTTTTTTTTTTAATTTTGTAATTGGGCTTCGCCCTCATCATCAACAATAATTGTCTCAAACAGCAAAATTGCAATAGTATAGACGATAATCAACAAATGTTATTATTACTTTATTATATTAATATAATTTAACAGTTTTCAACACACAAGTGTCAAGTAAGTATCCACCTTTCCCTGCCAATGAATATGTTATACCATTGTTTTACATTGAGGTAAAATCAAAGGCAAAACTATCTAGTTGTGATATAACAAATAAAGATTTCGGTCTATTATTGTTCTTTTTAATATAGAAAAGATTTCAAATATTAATATAATATTACACGCGCAGTATCCCCTGTTAGCGCCCGAGAAAATGCATTAATTTGGTTTATTTTGTGTAGTCAAAAGATCAGTTTAGTGAACAGTTTAAAATATATAATTTATTAAAACTATATTATCTGTGCTAACTGTCTCAACATCAATGTATATTTACTCTCTGAGTGAAGGACATTCCAACCACTAGCTTTCTTGATGGGCTTGTGATTGCATGTAGGTACTTTGAAGTTTTTCGCATAAAGAAGACTCGACAAACTTAAAAAAGTGAAATGGCGTGTATTAGTATTCCACAGAATGAAAAAGTAAATACATACATTATAAAATTATCCATATACCAAAGTCCGGGAAAACGCATTACCTTTATGACTTTATCGATGCAAAACACAACTTTCTTTCGCTACATGTTCGGCTATTTAGGAAAGTAGAGCAAGGGCCTGCAATTAAATACTTGTGATGACAGCGTAAGACTTGTCACCTTTCGAACACCTGACCACTCTTTAGCCTCGGGCATTCCCTCGTTGGCATCGTCAGACGAAACTATGCTAATTAAATATAATTAATTATGATATATAGGCAGTCGAGAGATGCAAATTGAATGTCACCGTTTATTGAATCGCCTATTGGAACACCAAACTCGGCGCCCTAGAACAAGATCGAGGTGATTTGATAACTGCAATGGGAATGTGGTATTTGCACGGTGTTTATATACAGAATAATTTCTATTTTAAATAGGTTATTTTCCTAATATTTAAGGAAGGCACAGTAGCTTCTTTTAAAACGAGTTGTTATAGTCTCAACTCATTATTGGATGCGCGTAGCGAGCGAATTGAAGATTCCATGTCACTACTCTGGGAGAAAAAATTCCGGAATGTTTTTTTTCTTTCTTTCTAAACCGATACTCCGATTGCGATGAAATTTTATGGAGGAGCGCAATCGAGATATTTTTTCTTGTAAAAAACGCAATTTTACGATTTTTTCGATTTAAAAAAAATGTCTTCGACTTATAACACCTACATGCTTTATCCGATTGTAATGATTTTTTTACAGAAGCTTAATTTTATGAATTAAGATATTCGTGTGAAATTTGAGCGTAATCGAAAAATTATTTCTTATGAAAATCGAAATTTTACGGGTTTTTTCTTTTTTTAAACAATTCTTTGACTTATAACACCTACATGCTTTATCCTATTGTAATAATTTTTTCATAAAACCTTAATTACATGAATTAATATATTCGTGTTAAATTTGAGCGCAATCGAATATTATTTTTTATGAAAATTGCAATTTTACGATTTTTTCTTTTTTAAAAATTACGATTAATTAAAACAATTAAGTTTATTTTTTATTTAATTTAATTTAATTAAAAAAAATCTTCGACTAAGTAATGACTTTTTCACAGAACAACAGAAAATCCGCGTAACACATGGCAGCTCAATGCACCAATTACGCTCATCCAACAACGCGGCAGGACTTAAGCGTTTTCCTAGTATAGATAATATGCATATGGGTTTCATGCTCAAAGTTATAATATTCTTCATGATGTTTTGATTGAGAGTGAATTCAAGCCAAACAGTGGAGTATAAAGGTAGTATATCTGATATGCAGATTGTATATATATACGAACCCCCCTTTCTTGTATCATTCAGTTGTTCTTTTCCAAGAGAATAAAACTCGGGACTTTGGTAAGGCGTAACTGTGCGATTAATTATTTTGTTATGTGACAACTCCAAATGGGATAATTTCGTAAATATGTTTCATGGCAGGCTCGTGCAAGAGACACTGGGAAAATTCGTTACATGATACATATTGAAACTCCATTGCTTCTGGACGATTTATTGATTTGAAGTGGGATAATATAGACCTAAGTTACAATAACTGTATCCGTTCTGAAAATTATAACTTTAGAATAGCTAAGTATCATATTGCCCAAGTTTTAGAATTTTCTGTTCTGTTTACGCGAAATCGTGTAACCTACCATTGACGAAATCTTTATAGCAATCACGGGTACGGTAGTGCATAAAAGGGGAGTGAAGCTACTTAACTAACAGATCGTCGAATAAGAAAATATATATATATATTAAAAGTTCGACGTGCGTTGATCGTTTTGGTGCTGGCGGTGCCGGGTTTTAAAGACAAAACTTACCATTAACAATAATATCTGCTTGTTCTTTCATTTCATTGATGGTGGAGGTGCCGAGAATATAAATTTTACCTTTCTGGCGGCCAACAAAAGCAGCCAATCGATCGTTAATCCTGTCAAATAAGAATTTTTGGAGGAAAAAATTGCGATGTCGCTGAATTTTTGCAGAGACCTTCCTTAAATGATACTTATCAACATACTAAAACTCCCCTACAATCGGACTGGAGCTTCGGCCGCCATATTGGAAAATGGCGGCCAAAAAGTGTTTGTTATCGAATATCTCCAAATTTGTTTGAGATAGACAAAATATCTCAATGGCAGAAATATTCCCCATTTATTTCCCTACAAAACAGGGGTCTTCTATAATTTTGGTAGGGGCAACGGTTACGTCACAAAATCGTGGTTTATATGTTGCTTATTGGAGTACCAGCTTATTTCCAAATTTTCACGCCCAGCATCAAATAATGCGCGGTAAATCCGTAAGAAATCGATTTAAATACAAAAGGACTTTTGTACGGGGTTCATGAAAGCTTCCATTAGTATTTTAAAAAATCAGTTCTGCGAAATCGGATTTTGCATTTACCCGGAATTTGGGTTTTTCCATTGTTGGCATTTCCTAAAAAATGCCATATTTTACTGTCCATTATTAAGCACTAAATAGCATTGGAGGAAAAATTCTTTCTACGCACATTGAAATGACTTCCTGATATTCACAATATGAATACTGTTTTCGTGCTGTTTTTACACTCTTTTTGTTACATAATTCACTTTGATGTTGTGGATATTAGGAATAAGCAGCCATATTGGATTTAAACTTTGGTTGTAATCGGATCATTATTTGAGTCATTTCAATGTGCGTAGAAAGAATTTTTCCTCCAATGCTATTTAGTGCTTAATAATGGACAGTCAAAAAGGGCATTTTTTAGGAAATTCCAACAATGGAAAAACCCCAAATTCCGGGTAAATGCAAAATTCTATTTCGCAGACCTGATTTTTTAAAATACTAATGGAAGCTTTCATGAACCCCGTACAAAAGTCCTCTTGTATTTAAATCGATTTCTTACGGATTTACTGGGCATTGTTTGATGCTGGGCGTGAAAATTTGTAAATAAGCTGGTACTCCAATGAGCAACATTTAAACCACGAATTTGTGACGTAACCGTTGCCCCTACCAAAACTATAGAAGACATCTGTTTTGCAGGGAATTTAATGGGGATTATTTTTACAATTGAGATATTTTGTCTATCTCAAACCAATTTGGAGATATTCGATAACAAACACCTTTTGGCCGCCATTTTCCAATATGGCGGCCGAAGCTCCAGTCCGATTGTAGGGGAGTTTTAGTATGTTGTTTAGTATTATATAAGGAAGGTCTCTGCAAAAATTCAGCGACATCGCAATTTTTTCCTCCAAGCGTCAATATACGATCTTATTTGACAGGATTACGTCGTGTTCTGTTTTTATCGTGATTATGCACAGACGGATGGACGGTCAGAAAGTGATGCTCATTTGGGAGCTTCGTTACTTAAGTTTTTGGATCCTAACAATGCTGCACGTTTTAATCTCAATCCATTCTAGTCGGGAGGAAAACATGCAAATTTATTACTTCACTGTAGACATAATCAGGTTATTTTAATAATGTGATGGCCCGTTTTCATCGAATCTGAACGCAATACGTTTGACTAGGTCCCAGTGTTTCACATTCCAAAACACACAATGTCTACTGATTAAATATTATTTAGTATTTCATTTTTTATTGTGTACTCATTTATTGTCTCACGTATAAAAATTCGTAATCCTTTTCTGTTTTAGCCTCTCGAATTTAACACAAACAATAAAACTAACACATAATATTCATGTGTATTTAGCTGAAAACCGCCCGTGAAATACCGATGCGCGTAGCCTTGTCACAAATGCGCAGCCTATAAAACTGACATACGAATATGAGTCCCGCAAGTATCGAATGATTGATTGATGTCAGGGCAAACCGTCTCAGCTTAACACCGTAATCGATCAGTCGTCCTTCTCTTGTGGGATCTATTTCTGGAAACGCTCGCTCAATTAATAAATGTAGCGGTGTTTTACAGCCAACATACCCTTCCGATCATCAGTCTTTTCATATTGCACGTAAACATTTATATTGCGGTACTCACACTCAACAAAAACATAACTGTTACTGGGTGGCAAGTGTGCCAACACGACCCACCTGCAGCAGTGATTCCATATTTAATGTCATGATTTATAATGCAGTACTAACACATAACTCAAAATAAAATAAATTAAAGTAACTTAACTGGCGACAAATTTAAATATTATGCTGTATACTCATGAGTAAATTAAACGCTGGGCATCGTGTTTAATGCACTGAACTAAGATAGTTCAATAAGTGTTCAAAATTACGAATTAAAATAAATATAGGGCCTATGTCCTTACATGAACAAGTGCATAATGAAGTAAACGAAAATACTTATTATCTGCCTTTTGATTCGATAAAAGCAAACAGTTTGAAATACGTACTATTGAAAAAATCCAGTTTCATCCAACAAAATGTTTCACTCTTAATTTTAAATACTTTTAGTAGACTTGGATAGATGGGCAAGATTCTAACGTAAAATAGAAAATACTCGACAATTTTCACAGCAGACGGTGCACACTTGGGGAGCAATTACACATTTGGTATTTTGTAACCTTTTTCTGCTGGCGGTTATCATTATTGATCTGAAACTTTGTCTAGCTAATATAATGTAAAATCTCCTGTATGAGCAGATCTATAAAAAAATTACTGTTGATTTATTAACCAAATCCATAATCATCAATATCAATGAATTAGTTTAAGTGACTCTATAGAAAGAGAATATTTTTGTTTTGTAATCGGCCCATTTTAATTAAACATGCAACATCTACCTGTGGCTATAACTATTAATTATTAAGTCTATTACCACAACTTTGTAAGGATTTAACGTATCGTCTCGTTTTTCTTGTAGATGAATTATTTTTCTGTAATATGCTCTTATAACGTCGATTGGAGTGTAATTGAAACCGAGATTGTTGAACTACTTTATCAAATACTATCAACCGTCCTATTCCCACAATCTGTTAGGGTACCAAGTGCGAATTGCTATTCGAGTTACCTTATATCGTCAATTTAGCTAAAGTAGGACTCGATTCCAGCCTTGAAACACCATTGAGTTAGGTTTGCTAGTGACTGCTATCGATCCAGCGACCTCCTGCTGAATCAGAGTCCCGCGACATTACGCGATGTGCCCCTATCGGTGTGACAGTCACCTCTATTTGAGTTTAATGAACACGTCGCCTCTTATTCCAACCAGTTTGATAACCTGCTTTGATCGGCACACTGCAAACAAATTATTGATGGAAACGTGTTAAGGTTGATGCATTTAATTAGGCCTACATCCGGCAAAAATGTTTTTAGTTTATTAGAAGCCGATATTTAAAGTGGTGTTTAACACGAATCATTTTAAAGTTGTTCAGTTTCCAAGTTGTTTTTGGACTGGAGGTCCTAGGGTCACCAAAAGCATGGACGTCAATGAGTTTCCTAACCGAACATGGTCAATTTTACGACTTTCGTCCAGAGAAACGTTATGGGTGTATTTTAAGTCTTATTCGTTTTTTTTTCACAAAATTTAATTAAATATTTTGTCCCCATTTATTATATCTACCGGTAAAGTTATTTTCATTACAGTTGCGAGTGTCAAACTGACAAATCGTTGAACTCTTGAAATAACATCATAAAACCATACATTAATAATGACAAACGTGTAGGCTATATTTAGAGCCTGGTTTTCAGTAGTGAATTTGTAGTTAATTGACTCTGAAACAACCTTGATGACACCGAGGATACTAGCAAATCATGGCCAACTAGGAATCGATATCTAGGTGCCCTATAGGGCGCCGCAGCCAAGCCGCGGTGCGCTACACACTCAGGCACCTTATACAGCAAGCAGAGTTGGGGTGATTTCGAGGTGTCACCCAGCCGTCATGAAACGTGATGTGAACTTGAAAACTATCAAAATCGAGGGGATTTAGGTACCTGACAACACATGCCAAATTTGGTTGGTGTACGAACATTCCTTCTTGGTGAAAAAATGACTTGAAACATGCTCAAAATCACTTTAAGGATGTAAGTTACTACTGGCTACTACTACTGTCTAATTCGTCAGTTTCAATTGCCCAGCGATTCTGGCCAAACGGGTGGGGCTACAACAATCATATTTTACATGGGCATTAAGGTAATAGTGATACAGTTCCTTTTGAAAGAAAAAGTTGAAAAAGTTTGCTGAAAGGCTTCCAAATAAAGGTTTCAATATAAGCCTTATACAAGAATATAATCAACAAGTAACTTTAGTTACTTGACAATAATCGACTTCATTGTTTACAAAAAGCAAGTCTTTGGACCACTTAATATTTTACATCCTATTGTTAGTTGGTAATACCATAGAAATTAAATCAACTTTTATAAAATTATTATATTTTAACAAATTATTTTGCAATGGAACTTGAAAAAGTAATGAGATCACACACATAACAAAAACTTGTAGAAATACAGCCAAACCTTACACACTCAAAATAAATGAGATCTAAAAAAGGGCCAAGCTCATCTACCCTTCCACATTTCGCATTCTTAATTCATAAACGTACAGTGTCCCGTAACAGCATCCTTCAAAAGCTTGGCAAAATGAATTTGCATGATATTACGTTTAAATTAATTAGAAAAAAAGAACTTCGATGAACTATTACGTTTAAATTAATAATTGCAAATTCTATTTTTCCTAGCTTTCCAAGGATGCTGTTACGGGACACTGTACGTTTATGAATTAAGAATGCGCAAATGTGGAAGGGTAGATGAGCTTGGCTCTTTTTTAGATCTCATTTCTTTTGAGTGTGTAAGGTTTGGCTGTATTTCTACAAGTTTTTGTTATGTATTTATATATATATACAATATAACATATTATTGTCTCTGTTTGTACCTTAGGATTATATATATGAAGTTTGTTGATATTTACCTGCCCATAGAGCATGAAGGGACAACGTAATGCATGTTTGACACTATTTGGCGTACAATTATTTCAGTTCAACCTGTAAATAAACTTTTTTATCCTATTCAGTTACAACTATTTTCAAAGAAAGAAAAAACAAAGAAGATGGAAGATAGAATATAATTACTTTTAGTTTTACATTTTGTCTTCGTATTATTTGTTGGCTGCAATATGAATTGCTGTGCGAGAACCATGTTTGCCTAAGGTATATGCCAATCTTATGAAAGTAACTGTATTTGCCATTTTTAGTAGGTCTGGGCTAACATATCATCCAATTATCGATATCACACAATTTCGATATTGATACGTCGAAATTTTATATTTGTTCAAACGAAATTTGTAATATTATAAAATTTTGATAGCAAAATAATTGTATCACAACTAAAGAGTAGGCCTATGTTTCGCCAAAACCACAGCAATTTACACGTTCTAACACGCGTTCAATGACCCGGCACCTCCACCATAATTGAAAATTACTTACCTCATTTTAGTTCATCACGTTTTTAACATTTTTTAAACATTTTTATTATTGCAATAGTAATATGTAGAGTTCGAATTGATGTCGAAAATATTCTTACATCGATATCTTATCGAAATATCGATTTCTTTGTCCAGCTCCATCTAACCGCTTGAAATCAGACGCAAGCGTTCTTCGTGGCATTTGAACATCGATGTTACCACTAACAAACATTCTGTACCAAAAATATAACAAACATAAAATTAATTACATTAATAATTCCAGCATGAACGGCAGGCTTTTTAATATTTACTTAGATAAATGATAAAGTATGATAATGTGATAACGTTATTATTGAGCTGGATACCCACGCAATAGAAAATCCGAATTGTCCACATTTGCAACATTAAATAAGTTTATTTTCTCATTTTAATTTTGTAATTTCAGAAGATAAACTCAAGTACAAAACGCTTTGTCTAGCTCGATCAGTAAAGTGAAGTTACATTGATCTGCCCGTGTTTCAACATGATAAACTATATCGGAAATGGATGTATATTTATTAGTACTATTTTACTACGTGATTGTCTGGCTTTAGATAGTCAAACGTTAGACATGACCTATGACCATTGAGTATAGAACATAAAACTGAATGCTATGGCTCTCCAATATTCTAAAGCAAAAAACGATTTACTTTTGGTGATTCGTTGTTTTTCCAAATTTTAATTTAAAATAGTTGAAAAGGTTGTCGTTTGTTTAAAAATGAATATACGTCTCTATTCGTGCTAATATGTAAGCGGCTTTCGTCTTTGTGTATAAGAAGTGAAGAATATATTACTTTCACACAAAAAACAACAACAATTTTATTATTCATCTTATTCCAAAATTGGAAGAACCTGTAATTTAAATGATCTTCTTACCTTTTCAATTCCATAACATTAATTCCGTGTAAGATTGGAAAATAGTGTCACCACTCATGAAAATACAGTTAGCATAGACCTAGATGCAACAAAAAGAGTTAGTTCCGATGATATATTCCAGTGGCCAGTGGATACGCAAAATACAGAAAGTAACTAGTTATAAAATCAGTATTATGTCGAGAAATATAATACGTAGTATGAGAACAATTTATACACATCATGTGCTAGTATTATTAAAGGAAAAAGGAAAAGTATGCCTGTAGTGTAATATTAATATGCTTTGTATTACATTTATAACAATTATGTATTTTGTTTTTTTCAGTGCGACGTGGCTAAAGAAAATAGATCGCCATACACTTCACGTGCTTCAACTATATGCGTGCTCGCTTATGGAAAATAGTTCGTACACGATGGAGAGCTTCTTGGTTTCTTTGTTATTAATTTTTTTAGCTAGATTGTTTATTGAATGCTGTTAATATGTTTCCTATTATATATGATATGTAAATTGAAGAAGACATATTTATTTACCATAACCCACATATTCTCACAGGCAATTGTTCCGTAGGCTAAATACTAATCGATGCGGCACGAGGGCGTGGAAGATACGCTATCAAGGTCACGACAGTGGCTATCGAGACTTCGATACCGTCAAAGTCAGGCCAACTCAAACACAATTATAATATTGAAATAATATGCAAATTAGTATTTGTTGATCACAGCGTTCTGTCTCATCTATCATAGTTTAATAGTTGTTCCGTTAAACTTATGTTTATAGTTTATGCAATAACCGGCTTTCGTTAATCCTAATGATGAAACTGAAATCCCTTCTTAGATGTTTTAATATTAGGAAAACGCCTTAGTCGTTGTTAGACGAGTGAGTGAGCCATGTGTTGAGTGCCTGCTTACATTCCCTTTTCTTCCCCTGTACCTAAGACTGGATCTAGACAGCGTCATAGGCTAGAGTGGCGCATTATGGTCTTACAGTTGACGCGCTCTTAAACAATAAAAACTCAAACCCCTATCATTTATACCTATAAATCAATCAACTTATATGCAGAGGTTCCCGCGTATTCAACACATGATTCGCTCACTTGTCTAACAACGACTTTGTCGTTTTCCTATAGTCTAGTTGGATAAGGCGCCCTTATACACGGAATGTGGGAGACCTGGGTTCAATCCCCTAGTCGGGAAAGATTTTGTAATTTCTGGATTGTATTTAAACTAGGAAAACGCTTAAGTCCCGCCGCGTTGTTGGATGAGCGTAATTGGTGCATTGAGCTGCCATGTGTTATGCGGATTTTCTGTTGTTCTGTGAAAAAATTATTACTAAGTTGAATAATTTTTTAAATTAAATGAAATAAAATAAAAAATTGACTTTATTTTTTTATTTTTTTTATGAATCGTAATTTTAAAAAGGAAAAAATCGTAAATTGCGATTTTCATAAGAAATAATTATTCGATTACGCTCAAATTTTACAAGAATATATTTATTCATAAAATTAAGGTTCTGTGAAAAATTCATTACAATAGGATAAAGCATGTAGGTGTTATAAGTCAAAGACTTGTTTAAAAAAGAAAAAAACATGTAAAATTTCGATTTTCATGAGAAATAATTTTCGATTGCGCTCAAATTTCACACGAATATCTAAATTCATAAAATAAAGATTTTGTGAAAAATCATCAAAATCGAATTTAGCATGTAGGTGTTATAAGTCGAAGAAATATTTTAAAATTGAAAAAATTCGTAAAATGGCGATTTTCATGAGAAATAATTTTCGATTGCGCTCAAAAAACGTGGCAGTTCTAAGTTTAGAGATTTCGAAGGCCCCCATAAAATTTTATCGCAATTGGAGTATCGGTTTAGCCGGAATCGTGTTAACAGACAGACAAAAATACAGAAAGAAAGAGAGAGAGAAAAAAAAAACATTCCGGATTTTTTTCTCCAGTGTAGTGAAATGGAATCTTCGCTTCGCTCGCTACGCTCATCCAAAAATCGAAAAAAATCGTAAAATTGCGATTTTCATGAGAAATAATTTTCCGATTGCGCTCAAAAACGTGGCAGTTCTAAGTTCAGAGATTTCGAAGGCCTCCATAAAATTTCATGGCAATTGGATTATTGGTTTAGCCGGAATCGTGTTAACAAACACACAAAAATACAAAAAAAAAAGAAAGAAAGAAAAAAAAAACATTCCGGATTTTTTTCTCCAGTGTAGTGAAATGGAATCTTCGCTTCGCTCGCTACGCTCATCCAAAAAATGTTTTGAAATGCATATAACGCACTGTAGTCTATCATCTGTGACAATACTATGGAAAACATAGCCATACGAAATACGTGTAAGATTGCAAGGTATACTCAATCTCCGAGCAGAATTTGGGGGTACCTTAAGCGTGCAAGATTCGATTGATTGATTGGATATTGCTTAACGTCGCATTTTTATGCACTTTGGCTATTCGAGGCGAAGAGTGGTGATGGATGAGGATGAAGTATGAACAGGAGGGAGGAGGGGAAACCCGGTACCGGCACGTAGTCTACTCCTTTCGAAAACACTTTGGTCACTGCATGCAATTTTCACAGCCAGACAATGATTTTTTTTTCAAAACAAAACCATTGTTGTTGGATGAGCGTAGTGAGCGAAGCGAAGATTCCATTTCACTACACTGGAGAAAAAATCCGGAATGTGTTTATTTTTTTATTTTTGTGTGTTTGTTAACACGATTCCGGCTAAACCGATACCCCAATCGCGATGAAATTTTCTGGGGGCCTTTGAAATCTCTGAACTTAGAACTGCCAGTTTTTTGAGCGCAATCAAAAAATTATTTTCTCATGAAATCGCAATTTTACGGTTTTTTCGATTTTTAAAACTTTCTTCGACTTATTACACACATTCTTTATTAGATTGTAATGATTTTTTCACAGAACCTTAATTTTATGAATTAATATATTGGTGTGAAATTTGAGCGCGATCGAAAAATAATTTTTCATGAAAATCGCAATTTTACGCTTTTTCCGTTTAAAAAAACTACGCTCATCCAACAACGCGCCTGAAAAAGCGTTTGCAATAATAATGTTAATGGAGTAAGATAAAGACGATGATTTGATGTCATTTGTTAACTGAGTGACACCGAAGATAAAAGAGTTACAAAAATAAACACATTGTGTTATTTTAAGAATGGTGGGTCATCGTATACCTTATATCGCATTTTTCAAAATCATTAAACCATTTATTTTGGTATCTGCAGCCAAAGTGTTACCTTTAACCAAGACTTCAAATAATAGTCAATGTTATAACTAATGGAAAATTCAAATAAAATTGAAAGGGAAACACTATGTAGTTCCTTTTTTCCTGTTGCTAAAAATACGGGTGTATTATCGCTATGCAGATTTATAAAACATCATTGAACTACTCGTTAAACAAAATTTATTTCTAAAGGATTCGAAGTCTTGTCATAAATTCATTGACAAAATATTTCTAAATTCAGCCATTTATTTGGCAGCATTTATTTACGTATTTATTTGTTCAACGTTTCGTTTCTACTTTTCACAGTTCAGTAGTTTTTCTGGTCAAGTTTTCGCTACTCTCAATTTATTTTTTTTTGTGTATTTCATCATATAACTAGAACTGTCGTTTAAAAGTATATTACGTCAAAACTGTAAATTTTCGTATCTAC
>JAMZAV010004741.1:0-45077 GCA_024449915.1 Sweltsa coloradensis | reverse complement strand
AAACACAATATTGCGGGTTGACTTATGTGTAGGGGGGACTAGGGAGCGACCGGAAACGATTTTAACCGTAATATTAATAATCCTATAAATTAAGCGATTTTTATTTTGTTTGCATATTTACAACGATTTTCCATACTATGTAGTGCACTACTACTGGAAACTCGTTAAGTTATTGTTGCGAAATATTGAGATTTTTTGAACGGTAATTGGGAACTCTGGAAAAAGTACTCGCCTGTCGGACTAGAGTAATTAGATTTTTACTAGCGCGAGCAAAGTTTCACTAGCCTCGGGCGAGCATTAATTTGACTCCTGTTTATAGATATACTATGTTTAAACTTTAGTCCCTCCCACGGCATGCCCTATTACTTTACAATATGGTCACAAAACTGTCTTTGAAATGAGAATTCCAATCATAATTTTAGTCTAACCTAACAAGAACAACTAAGGCATTTACCTTTCATTTTACTATTAATGAATTAAAAACTGTGAGATATGTAATTGGGCTACCTTATTGATAAAAATAATCATTACTACATTTATATCAATTTTATTTATCCTATGCACCTTAAAACCAATTTTTTTCATTTTTTCCAATTTTTCCTATTTTTCCGACGTGCCCGGAAAAAACCGAAAAAAAACACGGTTTTTTTTCCAAAATTTCCGGAAAAATTGGTACCTTTTAAATCCCTACCAATAAGTCTTTAAGGTCTTGACTGATTTAGCTGAAAATTTGGAAAATAGGAGAGAATGTTGTAGCCTACTTATTGACCCTGCAAAATTTCATAACGATCAGAACATTTTTATTTTTTTATTTTTTATTTTTTATATTCAACGATTGGATTTTGTTCAAAAACTATACAGCAACCCGCCTAGGTGGTATGTACATGTGTAAAAAATTTCAGGACGATCAGAGAAACGGTGCGACCTGTATCGAAGCAGTAACAGAAAAAAAAAAAAAAAAAAAAAACAGACATTCGAGCCATAAGAGTCAAGTGGAGACGCTCGCTCAACTAGGAAAACGCCAAAGTCCCGTCGCGTTGTTGAGCGAGCACCGGTACGTGCAACTTGACCCGAGTACGACATTCCCATAATGTTACATACCAATAAGTCTTTTAGGTCTTGACCGATTTAGCTGAAAATTTGTAAAATAGGAGAGAATGGATAAAATCCACCGCCATCTAAAGGACATTGACATCATTTCTTTGGGAAAACTATTTTACTCTTGATTTCTTCTAGGTGGCAGTACATAGTGACCAGAATTCTTGTGCGACTTTTCGTTGCCATGGTAACGTTACTTTTGTTAAAATGTAATTTCTATCTACACTACTTATCGGATCAAAATAAAATTAACATATTCGTGACCGGACGGACATTCTAAATGATTTGGCTACCTCAGATTTTGTCGCAGTTTAGTTTTTTAAAAAAACTTTAGATTAACTTTAATGTAACTTTATAACTTTTTGAACGATTTTGCCACAAAACTAATGGCATTCAATCGGGAACGAAACTTGCGGATGGTCAAAATTTCAACTCGATCCGAGCCTCCGTTTGACCGCTATCATGGGCCAAAAAAGCTGTGCGACTTTCCGTTGCCATGGTAACGGGACTTTGTAATAATGTAATTTCCATCTACACTACTTATCGGATCAAAATAAAAATAACATATTCGTGATCGGACGGACATTCTAAATGATTTGGCCACCTCAGATTTTGTCGCCGTTTAGTTTGAAAAAAAAACTTTCGATTAACTTTAATGTAACTTTTTAACTTTTTGAACGATTTTGCCACAAAACTATACAGCAACCCGCCTAGGTGGTATGTACATGTGTGCAAAATTTCAGGTCGATCAGAGAAACGGTGCGACCTGTATCGAAGCAGTAACAGAAAAAAAAAAAAAAACAAAAAAAAACAAAAAAAAACAGACATTCGAGCCATAAGAGTCAAGTGGAGACGCTCGCTTCGCTCGCTCATAAATTGTTAATAATGAGTCGCTTTTGTATTTATTTCTCATATGAAGTGGTTTCTGATTGTTTTTAATGGTGGAAAAGTTTTAAAAAGTTGGACCGCACCAACCAAAAAAGACCCCCCCCCCATTAAGACCTTTTTTAACTTCATATCACATACTGTGTTGCCCAACTCTGCTTGCAGTATAAGGTGCCTGAGTGTTCTAGCGCCCGGCTGCCTGGCTGCGGTGCACTAGCCCTAGCTTGCACCAAAATTATTTAAGTTTCAGGGCGCGTCAACCGTTAGGTCATAATGCGCCACTCTAGCCTAGGGGGTATGGGGAGAAAACTACCATAAAGAATATAGGCCTAACATAGGACGATGCACAATTCCCCGGTAACGATAACGGGAAGAAAGTTGAATCACATGTTAACTTACGACACGATGCACAATAAAGCTTCCCGGCAACGACAACGGGAACATCACCAAGTTTTAACTTTCCGTACGTTACCGGAACCAATCGGAATCAAGATGTACACGTCCTAGAACTATTTTATCAGCTGATTGATGCTTTATACGCGAGTAATATGCTAAATAAATTAAATACAAATATGCAGAAAAACAAAATTTAATTAACACACTTAGGACCTTTCTGAATAGTGGAAAACCTTAGGTCTAGGTCTCGATTTACGTCACGAATTACGTCATCAATCACCCAGTTTCATCCGTGACGTCACAAGTAGCTCCGAATAGTTAGTCACGCACACAATCGAGACTGATTGAAATCAAGTAATAAGAATCGAAAGTGCACACTAGATTCAGGTCTTGATCATGGCGGACGTTATTAACGTGTATTTACATACCGTACCATTTCCATATCAAATTTGATTCTGTACTATTTATTTTAATATTATTACCAACATTTAATAACTTACTTGGCTAGGGCCTACTCAACGTGATTTGGAAGTGTTTCGATCAACTCCCGAGGCCGCCATGTTCTAGAATGATACTAGTGTGGTATTTTCAACGAGACCAAGATCAACTTCCAACTTTTGCAGGCCTATGGCCTCTAGTAATTTCTCTCTTAATAAATATTTCTATTTACATTCTTTAAAGTGTTTTAGAAGTTTATTTATTATGTATCATAACTAGCAACAGCAACATCTACGGTGCCTATGATAATACAGTCTTACCAGAGACACGTTATGGCCAATTCGTGCACATAATCACAGGTTGACACTGATACGATCAATAACTCCCAATCCACTAATGCACTACACATTTCACCATCACTAACACACAATGACTCACTTACAGACATAATTATAGCACATCAAAACATCAGAAACCTAAGAAATAATGCCATAGAACTACAAATATTTCTTGACGAACAAAACCACACAGGACAGACTATTGACATTATGTGCTTAAGTGAACATCACATGAAAGAGGATGAAGTTGTAAACATTCAAAATTACCAATTGATATAGACATTTAACAGGAAAATATTTGCGATGGGCGGTGTGGCAATAATGGTGGTCGATAAATATATTAATAGCATATAATAGATAGACAAGATATCTCTGATAGCATTGAAAAACACTTCGAATTTGCAGCTATCGTATTTTTCCCGGAAGGACAGAAAGATAAACAGTCTGGCATTATAGTAATGTGTGTGAATAGGTCACCACTCGGCGATACAGATATATTTTTCAATAAATTAGAATCTGCCTTAACAAAAATCATTCATGGTGGTAACAAAAAAGACTTATACTAACGGGTGACTTCAACATCAATCTCTTAAAGGATAATGCAACCAGCATTGAATTCATTAACCTACTCGACTCATTCAACCTCACACATACAGTCACAGTACCCACTAGGTTAGACAAGTACCATAACTCAGCATCGTTAATAGACGATTTCGTAAACCATCAGCGCACTCTGTGTCGCGCATTGCATGCTGGGAATCATGTTGCTCAGAACTTTATAAAAACCTCTGAACAGAAGGCTGTGTTTTCTTCAATGTAAACAATGATTGATAACTTTTGTTGAAAATTTAAGATTTAGTTGGCTGTGCTTGCAACACACTACCCAGAATTCCTTGCAGAGTTCGGGCATGCGCAGAGACTTTAAGTAATCGTCTATTGGATGAGCGTAGCGAGCGAAGCGAAGATTCCATTTCACTACACTGGAGAAAAAAATCCGGAATGTTTTTTTTTTTTTTTTTCTTTCTTTCTTTCTTTCTTTCTTTCTGTATTTTTGTGTGTTTGTTAACACGATTCCGGCTAAACCGATACTCCGATTGCAATGAAATTTTATGGAGACCTTCGAAATCTCTGAACTTAGAACTGCCACGTTTTTGAGCGCAATCGGGAAATTTTTTCACATAAAAAACGCAATTTTACGATTTTTTTCGATTTTTAAAAAATTTCTTCGACTTATAACGAACCTTAATTTTATGAATTAAGATGTTCGTGTGAAATTTGAGCGTAATCGAAAAATTATTTCTCATGAAAATCAAAATTTTATGTTTTTTTTTCTTTTTAAAAACAATTCTTTGACTTATAACACCTACATTCTTTATCCTATTGTAATGATTTTTTTACAGAACCTTAATTTCATGAATTAATATATTCGTGTTAAATTTGAGCGTAATCGAATAATTATTTCTTATGCAAATTACGATTTTTTTCTTTTTAAAAAATTACGATTAATTAAAACAATTAAAGGGCCCGTTCACCTCTTTAACAAGTTATTCTTAAAACCAAGTACGAACATAAAAATTAAGTTCATTGTGTATATTTCCAGACCTACGTCAATAGGGGTCTTTAAATTCATCGGCGCGCTTCGGGTCAGTGACGTCACTGGTACGGAGCGGGCGAGGTGTTGCAACACAGCACAGCTACTAGCGACGAGTAACGCGCGAGGCAGGTCCCGGTCTATCTGTCGAGATAGTCTGTTCTACTAAAACCAAAGCGGAAGGCCTGCGATCATCTGATTAACAATACGTTAGAGTTAAACCAACACCTGTTTTGAAACACATACGTTATTGTCGTCAATTTAATGGAATAAATATTATATTGGCACGTTCTTATAAAGTTATATGTTGCCAATAATGACAGGTAGGACAGGTAGTGGAGTTGAATAAGTATTGCCTATACAACAACATAATACACGCGATAGCGATTCTAACACACACACACAAACACACACATGATACAGAATTACTTGCACTTTAAAAAAATAAAAGTGATTTGTTATGGCATTTAAAAAATTCAATTATTCTTCCACAATAAGTGAAATTACATGATTAAAGTATTTCCAAACGCAATGGGCTGACATCAGTTTTCCTAATCTTGTAAATGTCGGGATTGCCAGTGGTGAGGATCGTTCCCCGGACCTCCCGAATAACTCTCGCGCGTTATGCATGTATTGTATCATGTATTGTATCATGTAACCGATTAACAATGCGGCATTTTATTTTATTTTCTCATGGAATTATCTGTATATTTATTATTTACAGCCGCCTTATGACCACTCTTGTATATACAGAATGAATAACAAATCTATGTTGCCTGTTTGATCAATTTCTGTTTGTATAGCCATAAACAATGAGTACCTAGGTATGCTTACTTTATTACGCCAGACATCAATGTTTCTCTATTGTACTGATGATGGATGTTTTTTTCCAAAGCTTTTCGTGGCGTAAAATATTGAGAACATCTTTGAAAACGTTTGAAAACTATCATCTGCCCAAAACAACTATATGCATAGTTATTATACACTGCGCCGACTCATGTTCAAGTAATTCACTAATAAAGTCACTCTCGTCGCAACGATTTCACTCTTTGTCGTTTGACATTTGACATTTTGTGTACAAACTCTACACGAACACTACTGAAAAGAATTCGCTTGCCCTGTAACGTATAATAAACATTCTTATTTTTTTGCACCTATTACACCACTCCTCAATGTCATCATGAACGATTGATCGAAACGAGTGCACGTTGTCCAACTGATGTGAAGAGGTCTGCGTAAGGTTTCTGGGCAGTGTTTAATGTTTATTCTCTCCCTTTTTAGGCCCATTAGCTTATCGCTTTTTGTTTATATCGTTCGAGTATGCAGGCACACCCCACTCATAATATATCTTATGCTACATAGATTAGAAGAACCATTCCAAACACAAACAAAGATTTAAAAATCCACATCAACAGCATACTCGACAAAAGGATGAATAAATAACGTACTGGCATCGGCAGTAAATATATATTTCAGCTTGGTGTACGAGGTTTTGTATGAGTATACAGTAAGTGCGCTGTGCGCTTAAGTCAATTGTCAAAACGACATAACTTCGTAAACACCTCTACACTTGACACTTGAGCCGAATAACACATGGCATGCGTTTTTATTTCAACCTAATTTGAAGCGAGTATGCCATACTTGACTACATGTCATATCCCCCCTCGCCAAGCATCTTTAAATGTCCAATACGATAACTCAGTTCGCCGCGTCACCCGGCTACTCGACTCGGAAGCCAAGGCCGTGTCGTGCGTTGTTGCCAGTACAGCGAAGTGGCGAAAACGTAGTCAATTTCATTACATATTTAACAATTAATATATGGTGATTATGATTATTTTCGAGAAAGAATTTGTTGTAAATGGAGTCTACTTAGGTAAATAGATGTCTGGGTACACCTTTACATAAGAGGTGAACGATCCCTTTAAGTTAATTTTTTATTTTATTTAATTTAATTATAAAAATTAAGTTAATTTTTTATATAATTTAATTTAATTTAAAAAAATCTTCGACTTAGTAATGATTTTTTCACAGAACAACAGAAAATCCGCGTAATACATGGCATCTCAATGCACCATATACGCTCATCCAACAACGCGGCGGGACTTAAGCGTTTTCCTAGTAGACAACATCATAACTAACATAGAATTAGATTGTGACACAGAGGTAATAGACAATGGCATATCAGACCACCAAGCTCTGATAGCAAAAGTTCCCTTAAATAGATTCAAAAAGCAATTAGGTAAGAAAACAATAACAAAACGAATATTTAACGACAAAAACATTGACAGATTTAACCTTACACTTGAAACAACAGATTGGACATCCGTATACGAAGCCCAGACACCTAATGAACAGATGAACACTTTCTACAAAAATTTTAATGTAGCTTTCAATGATCATTTCCCTATTAAGAATATTAAACTCAACAATAAAATACAAACCACAATCCTGGCTGACGCATGGCATAAAACTAAGTATCGAGTAAAAATAAACTTTGTCTAGATAGACTATCACAACACTTTAGTAAATGTAAATTCATTCGACACGTATGATAAATACAAAAAAACTCTTAAAAATATCAAAAAAATCAAAAATTGTATGGGATGTGATCAACAAGCACAAATAAAAAGAGTGGAAGGTGACAGGTGGAAACATGGAACTTGAAAGTGACCAACAACAACAACATAAAATAATATCTGACCCTCTAGCGATTGCTAATGAATTTAATAGTTACCGGTACTTTGTAACATTGCCCATAATCTGACTAGTAATTTAAAAACGAAGGAAAACAGCCACCAAAAACACTTAATTAAGTCAAATAAAGAAGCAGAAAAATCATTGTTCCTAGCACCAACCCGAAAAAGAGATATCGGAAGTACTGGTAGCCCTAGTTAAAAATTTAAAGAACAAAAATTCTTGTGGGCCAGACGGCATACAATAACACTGATTAAAAAATGTATCCACAACATTGCAAATCTGCTATTTTTTGTTTTTAACATTGCATTGAAACTGGTAGGGCATATCTTTCCAGAAAAACTAAAGGAGGCCAAAGTAATTCCACTCCACAAAAAAAGGCAAAAAATCCCTCTAGTAGAAAACTACAGACCAATATCTATTTTACCCGCATTTTCAAAATTTTTAGAATCTATAGCCTATTTAATTCTTGTATTGTAGCATTTCTCGAAGAGAATAACTCAATTTCTGAATGCCAGAATGGATTCAGAGCAAATAGATCTACCCACAACACAATCGAGCGTTTTCTTAAAACGATTGTTAATTGTATTGAAAAAAGACTCCTGTAGCAGGAATTTTTTGTGATCTCACTAAAGCATTCGACTGCATGAATCATAACATCCTACTGGACAAATGCAGTTACTACGGCATCAGAGGCACCCCGCTAGCTCTTATTAAATCCTATCTTAGTAACAGGCAACAAAAAGTTGAGGTCACCCACACTAATGAAGTCGGGACTGAAATCAAGTTTCCCCTCAGATAATAAGAATATCTCTGTTGGAGTTCCTCAGGGTTCAATAATAGGTCCTTTATTCTTTCTAATATTTATCAACGACTTTCCTTTTAATATACTAGACTCTGAAATGTTTGCTGATGATGCAAACATAATAGCCATAGCCAATGACATATCAACTCTAAAACAAATATCTGAAATAAAAATTGCTAATGCCACAGAATGGTTCAACGATAATGAACTGCTATTAAATGAAACCAAATCTATAATTGTTGAATTTCACAAAGACCCCACGGGTAGAAATAAAAACAGTATACAATAGTACAAATAATACCTCAATCAAAGTAGGGGCATCAACAAATTTTGTGGGACTCATAATAGACAGTAAACTCAAGTGGCACGAACACATCAAAGTGCTAATTAAAAATCTTAACTCTGGCTACTTGCAATCAAATCAATCAAGTCTGTAGCAAACATTGCAACAGCCAAACTAGTATATTACTCAAACTTTGAGTCACACATAAGGTATGGAATTGAATTCTGGGGTTGCTCTCCCAGTACCAAGAAAGTTTTTATAATTCAAAAGAAGGTTCATCCGGTCAATGCAAAACAAGTCTCGAAGATCCATTTGTAAAGGGCTCATTCATAACCAACTTAGGCCCGGTTATTTCAATGTCCAGTTAAAGTGGCAAGTAAATTTAACTGACACATAACTTGTTTTCACTATGGCAACCACCAATCGGGAAGCCTTGTAAATATTTACTGAGAGGACTAACTGGCAGATAAATTTTAACTAGACATTGAAATTCTGGGCCTTAGGCCTCTAACTTAGCAGCTAACTTAGCCTCTAACTTTAGGTTGCTGTTCATGATAGATATTTAGGCCGCTAACTTAACAGCCACTGCCTCCTAGATGTTGCTCGTGGCAGAGTGCTTTACAGCCATACCGTCGCCTCTAACTTTAGGTGGCTGTGCATGATAGATTTTTTAAACCAATCACAACACAGATTTGCAGTGTTTACTTTTATCGCGCCAATGCTTGACATACAATAACATTCAGCATTCAGTAAGTAGGCCTAGCCTAGCTCTACTTAGGTAGCATTATAGAATTGATCTATAAACTGTACAGTTTATTAAACAATAATTGATGGTAAAAATAATAAACGTTTTTATTTTAGAAAACGTGACGTAAGCCTTACATAACCTCACATGGCCTAGCCCTAGCTGGGGGCTAGGCCTAGTACCGCAATAAACGTTAATAATACTGACGGTCAGTTGACATTTCTGCCCCAATCGATAGCCAAATGTTTTCTTTTATATTCTTATCTTTGTATAAAGACGAAGATTTTACATATAGCAGTGGCCTTTTCATGAATTCGTTCAATAGCTTTTCATCGAACAATAGCTGATGTTCCTTGGGATCCATTTTTGCTGTTTGTTTACGTTTTCAATTGGATATGACCGGAAATTGTCGGCTCGAGTCTCTCTCTGATTGGTTAAAAGCTTAATGTTAAGTTAGCTGCTAAATAAAACCTTGGAGTTTGCAAACATTCGGTTGCTGATAAGTGTAAGTTAAAGGCTAAGTTTGGTCATGAACAGACGTGTTGTTTTCCATAAGACAAACCTTTAAGTTAGAGGCTAAGTTAGCTACTAAGTTGGTTGTGAATGGCCCTTTAACCTCTCTTCATCAAATTAAATATTTTAACACTCTATAGTTTGTTCATTCTACAGGCAATCCTAAAAGTTAAAAAAAAAAACATAAAAACCCTTCCAACAAAATAACAATATCCACACCCACGACACACGTCTAAAAAACAACACATGTAAATTATTTTTCAAAATCTTCAACCCAAACAAACTCTGATTACACACACATAAAATTGTTTGACTCTAAATAAAAATTTATTTATTTATTTATTTATTTATTTATTTATTTACCGACTGAACTAAAAAACATGGGCTCATTAGACCGTTTTAAATACTCTGTAAAAAAGTTCCTTAGCCTATCTCAAAAGCTTATTACTTACTATTTAGCTGAGAACCTAGAATAATTAAGTTTAGTTTAGACTCAAGATTATGAAAGTGTAATTCATGAACATATTTCTTGTCTATTTATTTATATAATAATTTATAACTATAAATTTTACTGTTCTCTATATTTTCTGTATTTTGTCTATACATCTGAAAATGCTTCTTGCAAAATGTAGGCCTAGATACTATGACAATAAACCAATTATTATTATTATTATTATTATTATTATTATTATTATTATTATTTTTATTATTATTATTATTATTAGGCCTATTATTGGATGAGCGTAGCGAAGAGTGAAGCGAAGACTTCAATTTCACTGACCCCCCAAAAAATTTAGCTCGAGTGTTTTTTTTTTTTGTTTGTTTTTTTTTTGTATTTTTGTCTGTTTGTTCGCTCTCTACCGGGCAAACGGCATATGCGATCTTGATGAAAATTTGACAGGACCTTCGAAATCTCTGAACTTAGACTTGCTACGTTTTTGGGTACAATCGAAGAAATATTTCTCATGAATATCGTACTTTTTACGATTTTTTCGATTTTTAGTGAGATATTTTCGTGACATTTGGGCCGATTCTGACCAAACGGGTAGGGCTACAACGTTCATATTTCACATGGACATTAAGGTAATGGTGATGTATTGCTTTTTAAAAGAAAAAGTTGAAAAAGTTAGCCAGAATCTATAGAAATAAAGCTTTTAATATAAGTTTTTTTGATTTTTTGTGCGATATTTTCGTGCCGTTTGGGCCAATTCTGACCAAACGGGTGGGGCTACAACGTTCATATTATACATGGACATTAAGGTTATGGTGATGTAGTACCTTTTGAAAGAAAAAGTTGAAAAAGTTAGCCAGAATCCATAGAAATAAAGCTTTTAATACAAGTTTTTTAAGGTAAATAATACCAATTGACAAGAAACAATAGAAACTTGACAACAATCACTTCAATGCGTAGGCAACAAAACAAAGCACTTGCAAAAGTAAAGATATGCCAAGCAAACTAAAAACTATAAAAAGCTCATCCTTCAACGCGGCGGGACTTTAGCGTTTTCCTAGTTATTATTATAGGGCTAAGTAATGAGACCAAGCAATAAGTAATAAGACCAAGAAATGAGACCAAGAACAGAATTCAGAAACGTCCTTTTTATTTGATTTGTTCCCGTCAGTTTGCTTGTCTCGGGCAATTGTGCATCGGCCTTAACCTCAAAATTTCCATTCATGAATTCTAGCCCTACAGTACCTAGCCCCTAGGCCTAGGGTACGTCTTAAAAGTAAGCTAGTAGGGTTAAACGATATTAACCTAAACCAATAAGGTGTTTTCGCAATACACACCACAATTTTTCATAGCTTACCTTATTAAAAAACCAACCAAATTTCCGAAAAGTTTCCAGAGTTTTTAAGCAACGGCGTCACATCAGGTCACATCACCGCCCCCACCGCCAACAAAATACAAAATGCGGGTCAAGATTGCAGGCGGCAGTGCTGGCGCCTAATTTAAAATTCATTACAAATACAAACCAAGTACAAACATAATTTTGTAGCCTATCTAATATGATTAAAATTTTGTACAACTTTTATTCTTAGTCTTATTTAACATTTTGCACTTTTGAAGAAATAAGCGTTCTTTTGTCCAGGTGTAATTACAATATTTCTACCAAAGACGTGTTTTTTTGTCCAGGGGGTAATTGAACGAGTGAGCGTAGCAAACGGAGTGATCTCCATTCGACTTAAACGGCCCTTATTGTTTTTCTGCGTGCGTGCGTGTACGTTGAAAATCAGCCGAATCGCTGAACAGATTGCGCTGAAATTTTAAACAGACATCCGGTACGAGTTTATTGAGAACTGCTAACAAAATCAGCGAGATTCATTGCGATTTAAACCTACAAGAAATAATAAACTGAAAAATAGACTTCCAATGTTTAGAAATTATTTTAACGACAATGTTTTAGATTTTGAAAAGATATTTTTTGTTTGTTATTCGCCTGGCCGTGAAATGCCGTGCCCATGCAAGGTCATTCGAATGTTGGACGTCAAGATACCCCCAAATTCCGCTCGTAGATTGAGTAAACCTTGCAATATTTTCACGTATTTCGTACTGGCTATGTTTACCATAGTAGGCCCTATTGCCACAGATGATGGACTACACTGCGTTATATGCATTTCAAAACATGTTTAATTATTTTTGAAATACAATCTAGAAATTACAAAATCTTTCCCGACCAGGGGATTGAACCCACTTCTTTCACATTTCGGCTACAAGGGCGCCTTAGCCAACTAGACTAGGGAAACTCCAAAGTCGTAGTTAGACGAGTGAGCGAGTGCATGTGGTGAGTACCCGGGAACATTTGCATTTAAGTTTGATAATTATATTCGTATAAATAATAGTTTTTTAAAGTTTAGTTGGTACGAGGACGGGCGCGTCAACTGTAAGGTCATAATGCGTCTCTCTAGTCTATGATAGGCTAGGTAGGCCTAAGGTAGGGGGAAGAAAAGTAATGTAACCGGGTACTCAACACATGGCTCACTCACTCGTTTAACAACGACTTTGGCGTTTCCCTAGTTATACCCAAAAACGTGTCAGGTCTAAGTTCAGAGATTTCGAAGGTATACCCTCCAATTTTCATCAAGATCGCATAATATGCCGTTTGCCCGGTAAAGAGCGAACAAACAGATAAAAATACAAACAAAAATTTAAAAATAAAAAAAAAAAACATCCAAGCTAATTTTTTGGTGGGTCAGTGAAATTGAAGTCTTCGCTTCGCTCATCCAATAAATAATCTAGGAAAACTCTTAAAGTCCCGTCGCGTTGATGGATGAGCTTCTTTGTAAGTTTTTAGTTTGCGTAGGACCACTTTTCCTTTGCAAGTGCTTTAATTTTGAATGCATTGTCAAGTTTCTATGGTTACTTGTTAATTGTTATTATAAACTTAAAAAAACTCATATTAAAACCTTTATTCTATGGATTCTGGCTAACTTTTTCAACTTTTTCTTTCAAAAAGCAATACATCACCATTACCTTAATGTCCATGTAAAATATGAACGTTGTAGAACCACCCGTTCGGTCAAAATCGGCCCAAATGTCACGAAAATATCGCACTAAAAATAAAAAATAAATCGTAAAAGTACGATATTCATTAGAAATATTTCTTCGATTGTACCCAAAAACGTAGCAGGTCTAAGTTCAGAGATTTTGAAGGTCCCCTCCAATTTTCATACAGATATCATAATATGCCGTTTGCCCGGTAGAGAGCGAACAGACACAAGAAAAAAAAAACACCCGCGCTCAATTTTTGGGGGGTCAATGATATTCTTGAATTCTTGAAAAGTCTTCGCTTCGCTCATCCAATAAATAAATAAATAAACAAATAAATTGTATTTAGAGTCTACCCACTCAGTTATGTAACTGATTTTCAGTGGGGGACAGTAAATCAAAGCGACCAAGCCAACCTTGTAGGCCACGACGCAATCGACGAGTGAGCGATAACCAACCAAAGATTGATATTTTTAATATGAAATATAGCAATCAGTGGAATGGTCAGTGCGAACACCCGCGGATCAATGCCAGAATCAACGGGCCGATTCAGAACAACCTTGAATTTATTATGTGCTTTGTTGCTAGGACGGCTTCAAAGTCACCGTTTACGAACTCCTATGACAAGAACTGATGGACCTAAGTCCAAATCAGAAGTTAAAAAACTTCTGAATTTGACGGGAATCGAATAATGACGACAATGACAATGACAACAATGACGATACGAAACAGTAATCATTTGACTAAAAAATCAACCATAAAAGCTCATCCAACAACGCGACTGAAAAAGCGTTCGCGAAGCGGCCTAGTGCGGGCAATCAAAGAAATAATTCTCTTAAAAGTCGAACTTTTACGATTTTTTAATGTGATATTTTCGTAGTTTGGCCCGCGACCGGGTAAACGGGTACCTTAATCTTGACGAAACTTTATGGGAACGTTAGAAATCACTGGATTTAGATGTGTAATGATTTTGCGTACAATCGAACTTTTAGGGCAACGAACCAACGATTGGTCAATATGACTTCGCCGCCCTGCATCTTTTTGCGGATAGCACAACTAGGCATGTTTTGGTCTCTTTCAGACTTGCAGTCGGTCGCCTCGCATTGTTGAAGGCAGACATGGTTGACTCTTGCTCTCGTCTTAATATGACTACACGAAACAGTAATCATCGGGCAAATAATCAACCATAAAAGCTCATCTATCAACACGACTGGAAAAAGCGTTCGCGAAGCGTTCTAATTATATACTTTTGATAATGCCACAGTATCTTACACCAAACAACACGAGAAACATTGAATAAAATGCCAAACTATTAGTACGCTGTACTAGGCACTGGCGCTTCCAAAGTGGTGCAAAGTCTAAAAACGTAAGTAATACCCCCAAAATACAAAAATTTGTAAAAAAAACGGCAGCCAAGCTCTCCTTCCAAAGTCTTCCGCTGTGAATGCTGTGAGATATAGAAGTTGAGCCAAGCATTTCATTCTTTCTCCCTAGTTTCGCATTGAAAAGAAGTAAGATCATTTCGCCTGTTGACGAGCGCCAAGCCAACCATTTTCGTGGTAAAAAAAGTTAAAATTTTAAACTCAAAATCATAAAAAAATTACTTGGCCATTGACTTTTTAGAGTCTTCGTACCAAAATCAATAGCCAAGTAATTTTTTTTATGATTTTGAGTTTAAAATTTAAAATTTTTTTACCACGAAAATGGTTGGCTTGGCGCTCGTCAACAGGCGAAATGATCTTACTTCTTTTCAATGCGAAACTAGGGAGAAAGAATGAAATGCTTGGCTCAACTTCTATATCTCACAGCATTCACAGCGGAAGACTTTGGAAGGAGAGCTTGGCTGCCGTTTTTTTTTTTACAAATTTTTGTATTTTGGGGGGATATCACATCTTTTTGTTGTTTGTTTCATATCAAGGCTTAAACATGTGAAATACGTGTAAAGGTGGATACAGTGCGTTTAAAACAGATTGTCTAGAAACAAAAGCTACCATCTTTTTTTTGTTTACAATCTGTAGGCCTAGTTGGCAATATTCAATGTTTTTATTAAATTTAAGGGCAAGGAGGACTGCTCGCATTTGCAGAGTCCACTTAAACTCGAAATTACGTCTAGACTACTAAACCAATTGACTCAATTTTTTTTTTAACTTACAGATAACTAATGTGAAATTGATTCTTGATATCGCGATTAACGAAAATTTGCAAACTTCAATTCTAAAAAACAGTGTGAAATGTAAACTTTTTTTTGTGCCCGAATATAAAAAAATTAAATATCACGGATCAATTGTCGGGTACTAAATAAGCTACATTCCAAATTTCATCGAAATATCTTTCTTAATTACGCCGCAATCTTAATTTTAATTTGGAAGTTTTTAGCCACTGATTGTGCTGCACTCGGAGACTCGTGGTGGTAGTTCAGTGAAGTTTCTATTTTCATTCTTGTCCTAGTGCAGGTTAGTTAGCCCCAAGGCAAAATACCGACCCTTCTAGGCTAAGGAATGTGCACTGCGATTCACGGCTCACATCGAGTGGACAGAGATGTTCTTTTCACTAGCCTATCCTCTCCCCCTCCCCAACCCGGCCGCAAACCCGGCAGCAACCATAAACACTCGTCGCCTCGTAATGGTTTGTTTAGAAAACGACAAGAATAGGTTGAAAGATTGATCCCCTCCGAGTCATTATGGGAAAACTCGTCAACAAGAGAATACACATACACTAACACACACTCGCACTCGCACTCACACTCACACTCACACTCACACTCGCACTCACACTCACACTCACACTCACACTCACACCCTCACACTCACACTCACACTCACTCACACTCACACACACTCACACTCGCACTCGCACTCACTACTCACACTCGCACTCGCAATAGCAACTCACACTCACACTCACACTCACACTAGCACTCGCACTCCCACTCCACTCCACACACACACGCACCACTCCCACACGCACTCGCACAGTCACACTCACAGGTCCAGGGTCCCACTGCCTAATCGCGTACTGCCTAAAAAAGGTTTTTATACCTGTTTTACCTTATTTTCTCGTACTGCCTAAGATTTTTCTCGTACTGCCTAAAAAGGGACAAGTGGGAGTGGCTGTCTCGTACTGCCTAAAGTTCCCCATGTTTTGGTAACGTACGTCTTTTTGCGTTGTCTTTATTTCTTGATACCCTGTATTCCATTTGGGCGCGTTATTTAAAATCTTTCTCTTTCTTACTCTCTCTCTCTCTCTCTCTCTCTCTCTCTCTCGTTGGTTGGATATTGCTTTACGTCTCATATTTATGCAACTTGGCTAATCGAGACGAAGGGAGGGACGTAAGGGATGACGCGGGGGGACAAGGGGTGGACAGGCCTGTGCTGGTCAGAACCAGCCACAAGCATATGGGGAGGGCAGGGGTTCCCCCACGTCGTGGTCGTCTCCGTCTTTGTCATCATCCGTCCGTGTTGTCTTTGTCGTCGTCGTCGGGGAGGTTGTCAAAGGGAAGGGGTGCCCCGACGACGACCCAGAGCTCGCCATTAGTTTCAGGGAGTGATACTCCCCTATTCACGGGCCAAACCGCGAGAAGGTGTCGAGTTGGAATTTGCTAACAACGCACATACACAACTAAGTTATATAACATTAATATAAGTTCATTATTTTGTAAGTAACCTTATATACCTGTATTAACACCTACTAATACGAGTTTTGTACCTTTTGACAAAAAAATTCGTACACCAACTGTTATTTTCAGAAAACTATTTTAGCTATAGTCAAGTTGTAGCTAAAGGTGTTTAGAAACTATGTTCAGAAAACCGATTCTCAAAATTTAATTTTGAACGAGTCTTGTATATCACACTTTTGTCCAAAAATCTAAATATAATTTCCAAAAGTGAGGTTATGTCCCGCCCAAAAAAATTCACAATTTTTTTTCTGTTATTTTAAAGGCCTTCTTTCATTTAGCAAACTTTTCAGACATGTTTCTCCGACTTTTAAATTATCGGCCAGAGGCGGTACAATATCTTATTTCAAATTAGATTATATCGTGAAGGTATAAATCAATAAAGTGAGGGAATGAGTGTTAATCCTAAAATTGTACTTATTCAATCTAATTTTTATTCCACTCGATTTGCCTTGTTCATCGTCTGTATCAACACCTTCGTACCTAGCATCTAATTTTCAATACCTATTCTCAAACCATATCTTCAACACTAGATCTAGATCAGGTACTCAGTTGGCAGGACACCACTATAAATACGACCAAAATCATCAAATGTGACAAAAAAAAGTTTTCTCTCTCATTAAATTGATAAACTATCTTAAATATATAACCCCAACGATATGACTTCCATATTTAAGTTGCATTTTATACCTATTTAGGTTGATTTGGCCGTGTGGCGTGGTTTTTACCGCCGTAAATATCACTTGATTTTTTTTTTTTTTCATTTGATTATAAATTGGCCATGTGGTTACCCATTGTCAATATATATATATTTTTAAATTATGGTTCAAAGCCACATCTTGGGTTATAATGACTTCCACACGAATATTTCCGATTAGTATAGGCCCTAGACTGAATATTAGATACTTTTCTTATCATTGTTACATGTCAAACTTTAAACTTGATTTTCTCTTACTTCATTTTTGTGACATTTTACTACATGAATTTTGATGTAACTTTTTTAATTATATATGGATTTGCCTAAAAATTTTTGTGCATGTAAACAACACCATTATCTTTGAATTTAAGGATCCTTTTTTTGATATTCGATTTCTAGCTTGAGATTCAATGTATTAAACATTTTTTTTAAATATTTCTGAATTTTTATTTGTTTTTACAATTCAAAAATTTATTCTCATTGCCCCGTTCAAAAAAAAAAAAAAAGGATCCTTGAAATCGAAGCTATCTGTCTCCTCTTTAAAATAAGCCACTACCTGAATTTTTTGGATCATTATTGAAGACAATCGATGAAAAGTGTCAACTCATTGATATTTGAACAATGAAAACTAAAAGAACCGCGGCAACAATGGTAAAAAAAAAAACGAATAGTTTTTTATTACATTTTAATTATAATTAACAATAGTACAAATTTCAAGAGTTTTTGTTCATAATCATAGAAGTTAGGAATTATGGTGGTGTCCTGCCTTAACTTCTTGACCACTCTTATACAATAAACGCTATTCGAGTCTGAATACTCTCCCAACCAGCAATAATACTCTCCCAACCAGCAAGAGAGAGAGAATGAGAGAGAGAGAGAGAGAGAGAGATTTTAAATAACGTGCCCAAATGGAATACAGGGTATCAAGAAATAAAGACCAACGCAAAAAAGGGCGTACGTTACCAAAACAGGGGGATCTTTTTGGCAGTACGAGACAGCCACTCCCACTTGTCCCTTTTTAGGCAGTACGAGAAATATCTTAGGCAGTACGGGAAAAAAAAGGTCGAGCAGGTAAAAAACCTTTTTTAGGCAGTACGCGATTAGGCAGTGGGAGAATACACCACACTCACACGCACACGCACTCACATGCACACGCACACGCACACTCACACGCACATTCACACTCACACGCACTTGCACATGCACATGCACACGCACTCGCACTCGCGCTCGCATTTGCACTCCCACACGCACCTTCACACGCACATGCACACGCTAACATGAATGAACTAAACTAAGGTTTGTAAATATTTTAAATATAGTGTAAATCTCATCAATCAGTCAATCACCCTTGAATCATTCATTGAACGCATCAATCAATCCATGATTCATAGATAGTACATAATATTAGATAATAGAGTAACTGTTGTTTTAATTGTTTGAATGCCAATGACGTAGTTGTTATTGTGGTATAGGGCTTGCCCTAATTTCTAGCTACCGTCTTGACAGGTTTATTGTATTATGTATATTATGTATATCTTGTATATAATAATAATAATAATAATAATAATAATAATAATAATAATAATAATAATAATAATAATAATAATAATAATAATAATAATAATAATAATAATATATTATCTTCTTCTTTGTCCGTGCCAGCTCAAGAAAAACTAAGCTTCATGCAATTGAAATGCAATTTATTATTATGTACTAATTGGTTTATACTTATTCATATTCCTATTTCTTTAACAGTGCGTATGCCGACGCCTATCTGTGACGTGTGTTTATTCGTGTTCCGGAATGTACTTTCCCGCTTGATAGCATTAGCAAGTGGAATTATCATTTGATTTTTGGAAAAGAACTGGTTGAACACAATCTTGGTTCACATCATGCCGGCGCGTGTATTGAGAAACGGCGTATTTGACGACCTGTCTGTAAAAAGACGGCACTTGCTAGGTCTTCCATGTTCGAATCACGGCTTGGGCATTGATAACATCATCATAAATAAATACAATTAAACTCACAATAAATTCATAATAAAATCGTATTGTATTCAATATGCTACGTTTCCAATAATAGATACGCATGGCCTTATTATCATTATTCGTGCTTATTTGCAAATAAATTATTAGAAGTTCAAGTTAGTGATGCTGAATGAATTGAGTTCTATTCCCGGTTCGATGAGTGTTTCAAGTTTCAACCTAGCAAAAGCATACAACATTGTAGCAAACACTGAAAGTGAGTTATTGTTTACCCTAACTAATTGTGTAACCAATAAACATAGACATACTTTGTATGTTTTTACAACTATTGTAAGGGATAGATTCATTACTGACTGGCATAATACTAATAACATTTGTTTTTATGAAGTGACTGACAGAAGCTGTCTCATAGATACTTATTAGTTATTACTCAGTCGGTCATTGTTGTTATAATGAATATGTCCTAGGTATGCGAGTAATCTATACTACAAATGTCTCTAGACCACATAAAAGATAACGGAGGTGGATTTTTTTACATAGAAGACGAAACTCGTTTGGTAATTTACAGGATGTGGTGTGGTCAACATTGTTGTATTGTAGTGGGTGATGGCGAGTCGGAGGGAAGGGGGGGGAGTTGTACCCCTTCGTCATGGACTCTTCTCCCTGGCCTTGCCATTCATTCGGATGAAAACGACAAGCAGGACACTCACACTAACACTCACACTCACACTCGCACTCACACTCGCACAGTCACACTCACACTCACACTCACACTCGCACTCGCACTCGCACTCGCACTCGCACTCACTCTCACTCTCACACTCGCACTCGCATTCACCCAAGCACACGCACACGCACACGCACAAGCACGCGCACTCGCACTCGCACTCAAAATATACAGTTGGTTCTTTTTAGTATCAATGATGTTTGCTGATTATAAATTTCTGTTTTTGTCATATTTGCAATTTCTATAATAATATGAACATAAGACCTCATCTCTTTTGATATATTTGTATTCTTTTTAAACCAAGATCCCACTATTTCGCATGGTCAATTATATTTTTGTTGTCTAGGGGTTCCTTACCCTCATATAGCCAGGTACACAGGACTTCACAATAGACTAGGTTCGGCAGACTCAGTCATAAAATATATTGTAAATCCTCGCCTAAAGGCTCAACTACCGATTCGTTCAGTTCTTTTCTGCTATTATACAAATTTCAAAGGATGTTCGCTCTGTGACCAGAAACTTGACCGGGATTGGCTCAAAATTTGCTGACGTAGCAGAAAAGAACGTCCTTCTTTCACACCCCCTGTCAATCAAAAACCCAGCGACGAAAAGGGCTTGCCGTGATCTTTCCTCTTAATATGGTTATTAATGTCGTCTTGGGTTTTTGTGTGAATGATTTGTTGGCCGGACTATAACACATTGACGCATAATTTTAATCAGCAATTAAAATATTAAAAATTGTAATAAATACAACATAACGTTTTTCCCAAAGTAAAGAGTGGTAGGGAACAGTGGGGGTTAAATATCGCTTGTCTCCTCGTGGATTATTATGTTTCATATTATTATGTACCACCATGCCAAATTTCATGCTGATAACTCATTCGGTACCTTTATGGTGAATGCTGTAAACCAAGGTAAAAATAATATAAACTAGGAAAACGCTAAAGTCCCGCCGCGTTGATGGATGAGCGTTTTTTTTGTAAGTTTTTTTTGCGTTTTGTGCGTTTGTTTGCACTTTTCCTTTGCAAGTGCTTTTTGAATGCATTGTGGAGGTGATTGTTGTCAAGTTTCTATTGTTATTTGTTTTAGTTGGTATTATAAACTTCAAAAATCTCATATTAAAACCTTTATTTCTGTAGATTGTGACTAATTTTTTCAACTTTTTCTTTCAAAAGGTACTACATCACCATAACCTTAATGTCCATGTGAAATCTGAACGTTGTAGCCCTACCCGTTTGGTCAGAATCGGCCCAAATGTGACGAAAATATCGCACTAAAAATTGAAAAACTAATATTAAAACCTTTATTTCTATGGATTCTGTCTAACTTTTTCAACTTTTTCTTTCCAAAGGTACTACATCACCATAATCTATATGTCCATGTAAAATATGAACGTTGTAACCCCACCCGTTTGGTCAGAATCGGCCCAAATGTCACGAATATATCGCACTAAAAATCGGAAAAAATCGTAAAAGTACGATATTCATGAAAAATATTTCTTCGATTGTACCCAAACACAATACACCTCTAAGTTCAGAGAAAACGAAGGTCCGGTCAAATTTTCATCAAGATCGCATATGCCGTTTGCCCGGAATCGAGCGAACAAACAGACGGAAAAAAAAAAAAAAAAAAAAAAAAACACCCGAGCTAAATTTTTTGGGGGGTCAGTGAAATTGAAGTCTTCGCTTCCGCTCGCTACGCTCGCTACGCTCATCCAACTATTAGGGATGGGGGTTGAAAAAGTGTTGTTTAGGAAATGAGAATAGGCTTATTGGGTTAAAACACATTAAAACATAATTTACTAATTTGAATAAAAATACAATTTTGGGTTAGAGCTATGAATTATTCCAATTTTAGAGGATGATTTAGGGGATGTTGGGGGTGGAATATCGCTTGCATCGCGACGAATTATTTTTCATATTAGTATGTAACATCATGCCAAATTCCATGCTGATAACTCATTAGGTGCCTTCATGGTGAATGCTGGAAATCAAGGTAAAAATAATATAAACTATAAGGGATGGGGGTTGAAAAATGTGGTTTAGGAAATGAGAATAGGCCGATTGGGTTAAAACACATTAAAACATAATTTTAATAACCACCTAATTTAAATATATAACATCAATTTTAGATTAGTGCTATGAATTATTCCAATTTAAGGGGGTGTTGAGGGTGGAATATCGCTTGCCTCTCGGTGGATTATTTTTCATATTATTATGTACCATAATGACAAATTTCATGATTATAACTCATTAGGTGCCTTCGTGGTGAATGCTGGAAATCAAGATAAAAATAATATAAACTATTAGGGATAGGGGTTGACAAAATGTGGTTTATATAATGAAAATATGCCGATTGGGTTAAAACACATTAAAACATAATTTTAATAACTAATTTAAATAAAAATTCAATTTTAGGTTAGAGCTATGAATTATTCCAATTTTAGGGGATTATTTAGGGGTGTTGGGGTGGAATATCGCTTGCCTCTCGGCGAATGATTTTTCATATTAGTATGTAGCATCATGTCAAATTTCATGCTGATAACTCATTTGGGTGCCTTCATGGTGAATGTTGGAAATTAATGTAAAAATAATATAAACTATAAGGGATGGGGGTTGAAAAAATGTGATAAAGGAAATGAGAATATGCCGATTGGGTTAAAGCACATTAAAACATAATTTAATAACATGAATAAAAATTCAATTTTGGTTTAGAGTTATCAATTATTCCAATTTTAGGGGATGATTTAGGGGGTGTTGGGGTTGGAATATCGCTTGCCTCTCGGCGAATGATTTTTTTATTTTAGTATGTACCATCAGGGTCGGGGGCGTTGCGTATAAACTCCTTAGGGTATAATCCTCCCTCCGTATAAAACTAAGTTGGAGTGTTTTTGGGTGGGTCTTTCGGTATAAAACGAAGAAAGGGTACGTAGCACCTAAACCTCTTTGCACATAATCCTCCCTCGATATAATTTTGATTTTAGGTCGAGAGACCCTACCAGATGGGTCTTAAAGTAGAAAAGTTATGTTGAAAGACTCTACTTGAGGGGTCTCAGCACATAACACTTTCGGCCTAAAGACACATCTGGTAGGGTCCTAGTGTATAACATTTTCGATCGAGAGACCTATCCGGATGGGTCGTAGCGTATAAAATTTTGAGCAAACTGGACCGAAAATCGTTGAAAATGCTTGGAAGTGGCCTGGATGAAGCTGTTATATTGAACAACCCATGCAGTAGCACCGTAAGGCATACAAATTTTCGGTTGAAATATACCCCTGGTAGTGTCTTACAGTATAAAATATTTCGTCTTTGAATATTTTCGATGGAAAGGCCCTACAGGTTGGGTCTTACCGTATAACTTTATGTCGTACGACCCATTCAGTTACGTATTAAGATAGAAAAAGTACTGAATTATACGGAGAGACCCTTACAGTAGAGCCGTAAGACATAACATTTTCGATTGAAAGATACCCCTGGTAGTGTCTTACTGTATAAAATATTTCGACTTGGAATATTTTCGATCGAAAGGCCCTACAGGTTGGGTCTTACCGTATAACTTTATGTCGTACGACCCATTCAGTTACGTATTAAGATAGAAAAAGTACTGAATTATACGGAGAGACCCTTACAGTAGAGCCGTAAGACATAACATTTTCGATTGAAAGATATCCCTGGTAGTGTCTTACTGTATAAAATATTTCGACTTGGAATATTTTCGATCGAAAGGCCCTACAGGTTGGGTCTTACCGTATAACTTTATGTTGTACGACCCATTCGGTTACTTATTAAGATAGAAAAACAACAGAATTATACGGAGAGACCCTTACAGTAGCACCGTAAGACATAACATTTTCGATCGAAAGATATCCCTGGTAGTGTCTTACTGTATAAAATATTTCGACTTAGAATATTTTCGATCAAAAGGCCCTACAGGTTGGGTCTTTCCGTATAACTTGTGTCTACAACACCATAGACAGTGGATCGAGCTATAGGCTACCATATCTAGTTAGTTTCGTGTTTGCTCACTAGATAGAAGCAATGCACGGTTATGGAAATGCATGGCGCCAACTTTTCAAAATGACTGTGTTTTGCCCAAAAATGATTGATTGAACATTCCCCACGGGAACAAAAACTTTGGTTCTCCATAGTATTGGTCGGTAAGGTCGGACACTGATCATTCGTTTTTCAACTAAATACCAACGTTAGCCAAACGTTGGTTGGATGAGCGTAGCGAGCGAAGTGAAGATTCCATTTCACTACACTGGAGAAAAAGTCAGGAAGGTTTTTTTTTCTTTCTTTCTTTCTTTCTTTCTTTCTTTTTTTTCTGAATTTTTGTGTGTTTGTTAACACGATTCCGGCTAAACCGATACTCCAATTGAGATAAAATTTTCTGGAGGCCTTCGAAATCTCTAAACTTAGAACTGCCACGTTTTTGAGCGCAATCGAAAAATTATTTCTCATAATATCGTAATTTTACGATTTTTTACGATATTTAGTGCGATATTTTCGTGACATTTGGGCCGATTCTGACCAAACGGGTGGGGCTACTACGTTCATTTTTTGCATGGACATTAAGGTAATGGTGATGTATAGCTTTTTGAAAGAAAAAAAATGAAAAAAATGAGCCAAAATCCATAGAATAATGGTTTGAATAAGTGTTTTTTTTAGGTTTATAATAACAATTAACAAGTAACAATATAAACTTGACAACAATCACCTACAATGCATTCAAAAAGCACTTGCAAAGGAAAAGTTGTCCTACGCAAACTAAAAACTTACAAAAAAGCTCATCCATCAACGCTCATCCATCAACGCGGCGGGACTTAAGCGTTTTCCTAGTTATATATATATATATATGTATATATATTATTATTATTATTATTATTATTACTTTATTGACAATATTCAGATACAGCAAGTACATATGAATATTGAAGGAGGTAGACAACAGAGCAAGCTGCTATATAGCAAGCTAATTATATATATATATATATATATTAGTACTTTAGACAGAAATTAAAAAAGTGACTACACCGGGGTTTGAACCCGGGACCTTAGCTTACCGGGCTATGCTCTTACCAACTGAGCTTTTTTAATTTCTGTCTAAAGTACTAACATAACAGCGTCATAGTCGCCTACTATAAAGCCAACTTTAAACATCATATTTCCCAACTCTAGGGTTACAGAGATGGTTTGTATTCCTCCAAGTTAATTTCATGTGCAGTCTAATAGGCAGTGCAATCTGCTCTACACACGTTATTAACAATGTACAAAACAGACCAAAAATTAGACAGTTTTAAATTGGTGGCCGCAAAGCTCAGTTGGTAAGAGCATAGCCCGGTAAGCTGAGGTCCCGGGTTCAAACCCCGGTGAAGTCACTTTTTTAATTTCTGTCTAAAGTACTAACATAACAGCATCATAGTCGCCTACTATAAAGCCAACTTTAAACATCATATTTCCCAACTCTAGGGTTACAGAGATGGTTTGTATTCCTCGAAGTTAATTTCATGTGCAGTCTAATAGGCAGTGCAATCTGCTCTACACACGTTATTAACAATGTACAAAACAGACCAAAAATTAGACAGTTTTAAATTGGTGGCCGCATAGCTCAGTTGGTAAGAGCATAGCCCGGTAAGCTAATGTCCCGGGTTCAAACCCCGGTGTAGTCACTTTTTTAATTTCTGTCTAAAGTACTAACATAACAGCGTCATAGTCGCCTACTATAAATCCAACTTTAAACATTATATATATATATATATATATATATATATATGTATTTATATAGGGAGAGTCTCACGGGAACCAAATCCTAAATGATCCAAATCTCACGGGATCCAAATGTGCTTATTTAAAAATTATATTTTAATTGTGAATTTATTCTGTCTCACGGGAACTAAATCCTAAATGATACAATTCTCAGGGGATCCAAATTTTAGTTTGGATCCCATGAGATTTGGATCAAATGGGATTTGGATCCCATGAGACAATTATATTCGATTTATTTGGATCCCATGAGACAAATTAATTCTATTTATTTGGATCCCATGAGACAAATATATTCTATTTATTAATAATTAGCTGGAAAATACGATTTTATTATCGTCTCATGGGAACTAAATTCATGGTCATTGCAGTTGGCTCCACCCTCAACAATGTGTATAAACTATTGTCTTCATGAAAATTCACCAGATCTGTTTGCAGAAAAATATTGCAAATCCGGTTACCAGCGATGAAACCATCCCTATATATATATACCCCGGTGTAGTCACTTTTTTAATTTCTATATATATATATATTCTGATGATTTTCTGCTGAAGTTATGAATTTTTTTTTAATTTCAAGATGTTATATTTTAAGTTAACATGTTAGGAAAGCAATAGACTGCATTCCAATCCTAACAGTTTAAGCTACATTTTATAAATTGCTCCTAACTTTAACTCAAATTATCTCAGGAAGAGAATTGTGTGGGTTGGTCCACTTTGCTTCTGAGCCCCTCAAATTATTTCTTATTATAATCGCAATTTTACGATTATTTTTCGATTTTTTAAACAATTCTTTGACTTATAACACCTACATGCTTTATCTGATTGTAATGATTTTTTCACAGAATCTTAATTTTATGAATTAATATATTCGTGTGAAATTTGAGCGCAATCAAAAAATTATTTCTTATGAAAATCGCAATTTTACGATTTGTTTCATTTTTAAAATATTCTTCAACTTATAACACCTACATTTTTTATCCGATTGTAATGATTTTTTCACAAAACCTTAATTTTGTGAATTAATATATTTGTATGAAATTTGAGCGCAATCGAATAGTTATTTCTCTTAATAATTGCAATTTTACGATTTTGCTATGATGCTGCGATAATGCTAAGGCTTTTACAAAAAAAATTTTAAGTGAAAGGTGTTTTAGATTAAAAAATAATACATCTAAACATTTACCAGACGGATTTTATAATTTTCTTTTTGTTTGATAAATATGATTTTTTTCCTTTGCATTGTTGGAAAATGTATGTTTTTGTAACAAATCTATATTTCCCATATTTTAATTAAAAAACTATAAATCTCATCAAAAAAGTGTCCAGTGAATTTGTCAGAATAATACTTGTGAGCACATTAAAAAAGAAATTATCCTTTTATCTTAAAAACTGTAGAAGAAGTAGGAAAAAATGTTAGCAAATGTGCTAGAATAAAAGTTTTGAGATAATAGCATTTAATGTTTATTTATGTTGTTTTTTGGTAAATTTGAGTGTAACATAGCCTAACGGTTCAGTTTATTTATTTTACATGAATTCACTGGGCCTTTATAACCCGTTATTCTTGGCTTCTTTAAAATTGACTAAAATTGCTATGAATAACACTCTATACACTACACAGCCCTAGATTAGGCCTAATATCAGTACCGGTAAGCCATTTTCCCATGCAAAATAGCATGCAGCGCTCAAGAAAAAATTCATTTAATGCTTTTAGCATTATATCAACATAAAATAAATTTATGTAGTCAATAAATAAAAAGTAACCTTAAAAAACAATTAAAACAATAATAATACAAAGTTGCTGATTGATGATTGCTGATCATCAACTTCTGGTTTCGAGACCCAATAGGGGCAAACTTTTACGTCAATTATACTAATTTATGTATATCGATTTAGTAATAAAAATTATTTTAAACTTACTACACTTACAATACGTACGCCTTGCCATTAATTCTATTTTTAATATTGCCTTGCCAGTATGCAATAAAACAATGGCAGACACAATTTATTGGACGAGTGAGCGGAGCGAACGGAGTCCTCTATGGCAAGTTTCGGCACTTCGTTGTGTTTATGTATGTATGTAGTATGTATGTATGTATGTATGTATGTATGTATGTATTATGTATGTAGTATGTATGTATGTATGTATATGTATGTATGTATGTTATGTATGTATGTATGTATGTATGTATGTATTGTATGTATGTAGTATGTATGTATGTATGTATGTATGTATGTATGTATGTATGTATGTATGTATGTATGTATGTATGTATGTATGTATATATGTGTGTTCGATGCGCAGGGCCAAACTACTCGTCCGATTTTGACACAAAATTTCACACCAACGTGAAGGACCAATAGATAGAGTGCTGTTAACATGGACAGCAAAATTCGCAGGAATCCAACCTACAAAAAATTAATATTTGTAAAAATTACTACTTTATTTTTTTAAACTTAAATTTCGCTTTGGGAAAAAAATACCCTTTCTCACCAATGTTACCTCTATGAATGTTATCAACTGTGGAAAATTTAAGAATTATAGCTTGCCCTGCCAACTTACAAAAAATTAATAACTGACAAAAATCGTGTTTTGCAGAGCTTTACTAAATTGGATTTGAACCGAAGTTTGTGTTCCCGTGGGGAATGTTCAATCAATCATTTTTGGGCACACATAGTCATTTTGATAAGTTGGCGCCTTGCATTTCCATATCCGGGCATTGCTTCCATCTAGTGAGCAAACACGAAAAATAACTAGATATAGTAGCCTATAGCTCGATCCCGCCCTATGGTGCTGTAGACAAAAGTTATACGGTAAGACCAACCTGTAGGGTCTTTCGATCGAAAAATATCCTAAGTTGAAATATTTTATACAGTAAAACACTACCAGGGGTATCTTTCGATCGAAAATGTTATGTCTTACGGTGCAACTGTAAGGGTCCTCTCCGTATAATTCTGTACTTTTTATATCTTAATACGTAACTGAATGGGTCGTACGACCCTAAAGTTATACGGTAAGACCCAACCTGTAGGGCCTTCTATCGAAAATATTCCAACTCAAAATATTTATACAGTAACGACACTACCCGGGGTATCTTTCAATCGAAAAAGTTTTATGTCTTACGGCTCAACTGTAAGGGTCTCTCCGTATAATTCTATACTTTTTCTACCTTACTAAGTAACTGAATGGGTCGTACGACATAAAGTTATACGGGAAGACCCAACCTGTAGGGCCTTTTTATCGAAAATATTCCAACTCGAAATATTTTTTTACAGTAAGACACTACCAAGGTATCTTTCAATCGAAAATGTTATGTCTTACGGCTCTACTGTAAGGGTCTCTCCGTATAATTCGTTGTTTTTCTATCTTAATAAGTAAAACCCAATGGGTCGTACAACATAAAGTTATACGGTAAGACCCAACTGTAGGGTCTTTCTATCGAAAATATTCAAAGTCAAAAAATTTTTATACAGTAAGAACTACCAGAGGTATCTTTCGATCGAAAATTTTTTATCTGACGGATGCTACTGTAAGGGGTCTCTCCATATAATTCGTACTGTTTCTATCTTAATATGTAATTGAATGGACCCTACGACATAAAAGTTATACGGTAAGACCCAACCTGTTGGGTTTTTTCTATTGAAAATATTCAAAGTTGAAATATTTTATACAGTAAAATACTACCAGGGTATCTTTCGATCGAAAATGCAAATCTAATGCTCGAAAAATGGTTATACGCTAAGACCCATCTAGAAATGTGTTTCCGATGGGTCTCTCGATCGAAAAATTTTTTTTACCGAAAAACCCATTCGGAAGGGGTCTTTCTGCGTTAAGATCCACCGAGATGGATCTTTCAGTATAATTATACGCTCGGACGCACACATAAGGGCCCCTTTGGTATAAAACGTTATACGGTACGAGGTTATGTGTAAAGTATACCACTGTCGAAAATAGTTATATGGAAAGACCCATAGAGTTTTATACGGATGAGAGGATTATGCCCTGAGGAGTTTATACGCACGCCCCGACCCGTACCATCATGCCAAATTTCATGCTGATAACTCATTAGGTGCCTTCATGGTGAATTCTGGAAATCAAGGTTAAAATAATATAAACTATAAGGGATGGGGGTTGAAGAAATGTGGTTTAGGAAATGAGAATAGGCCGATTGGATTAAAACACATTAAAACATAATTTTAATAACTAATTTGAATAAAACATCAAATTTAGATTAGAGCTATGAATTATTCCAGTTTTTAGGGGGTGTGGGGTGGAATATCGCTTAATTGCCTTTTGGCGGATTATTTTTCATATTATTATGTACCATCATGTCAAATTTCATAATGATAACTCATTAGGTGCCTTCGTGGTGAATGCTGGAAATCAAGGTTTAAAAATAATATATAAACTATTAGGGTTGGGGGTTGACAAAATGTGGTTTATATAATGAGAATAGACCGATTGGGTTAAAATACATTAGAACATAATTTTAATAACTAATTTGACTAAAAATTCAATTTTGGGTTATAGCTATGAATTATTTTAATTTTAGAGGATGATTTAGGGGGTGTTGGGGGTGGAATATTGCTTATCTCTCGGCGGAAGTTTGTGAGTCTGAGGTACATCTAAGTGTGGTTCAAGTTTCATAGTTCTAAGATGTACCGTTTTCTCTGTAGGCTCTTATTCCTCTCTGTCAGAATCCAACTACCCCCCCCCCCCCACCAACCAACCAACCAACCAATCAGCCGGACGATTATCGTCGATATTTACGCACTTTTTTAACACAGAACGGGCTATCGGATCGGGTTGATTTTTTTTTTGGTATGTCATGGACCACATATCAGGTCATATACCGAGTTTCAAGATTGTAAATCTTTCGGGACGGCGTGTGCAGATAGCTGAAAACCCCCCAACTCGGATAGCTGTAAACAGGGTCGAGTTAGTCATCGCCTTCTAGCAGTCGCGTGCGCTTGGCTGCGGGCGAACGACCGTCGCCCTATATGATGTTATCCCAATCCCAATGACACATGGAAACGATGAGAACTTCAATTACAATACCCACTACAATATCAAATGAGAGCAACATTTCCATTGTAGGAAATGTTTTCTAAATTGTTAACGATTCCTATAGATACTAACCTTATAAATACTTTATACCAATTTCATTCAAAATTGACAGTTAAATATTTATTTAAATTATTAAATTTCTTACACAGTTGAATAATAAAATGTGTGTTTACAAATTGCAGGGCATTACGTATAGTGCTTCCATGGAATAATAGCAATACAGAGAAGAACGACTGATTGAAATATAATAACTGATTTATTTAAGATGGAGGTAGGTCGGAACTCGGAAGTATTATTCTGATTGATTGATTGGGTATTGCTTAACGTCTCATATTAATGCAACTTGGCTAATATAAGGCTTAAACTGGGTGCGAGCAGCTCTGTGTCATAGGAGAAGGGTAAAGTGGCCGATGTCATATGCCTGACGTGGAGCACGCATTGTACCCTGGGCAGATTTACCACGAGAAAGAAATTAAAAGATTGTGTTTTTTGTTTCAGGAAGATAAGCCTAAGTATCCGAAGGTAGTGATCTTGTTACTTGTCTTTAATTTCGCGAAGATGTTCTGCAGCTATGGATCTGTCGGTAAGCATTTGAACTAGTGGCGCACTGAAAGTGGGGGGTCGGGGTTAACGCCCCCCCCCCCCCCCCCGCCCCACCCAGAGCAAAAAATATTAGGACGAGTGAGCCGAGCGAACGAAGTCTATGTATGTATGTATGTATGTATGTATGTATGTATGTATGTATGTATGTATGTATGTATGTTATGTATGTATGTATGTATGGTATGTATGTATGTATGGTATGTATGTATCTCTGTATGATGTATGTTATGTATGTATGTATGTATGTTGTATGTATGTATGTATGTATGTATGTATGTATGTATGTATGTATGTATGTATGTATGTATGTATGTATGTGTGTGTGTGTGTTCGATGCCCAGGAGCCAAACTAACTTACTCGTCGGAATTTAACGAAATTTCACACCAACGCTGTTAACATGGAAAAGCAAAATTTGCAGGAATCCAACCAAGAAAAAAAATTACTTTATTTTTTTAAACTTAAAGTTCGCTTTGGAAAAAAATACCCTTCCTCAACAATGTTACCACTATGAAGTATGAATGTTAAAAATATTGTGAATAATTTCAGAATTAGGCCTATATCTTGCCCTGCCAACTTACAAAAAATTATTACTGCAAAAATCTTGATTTGCATGGCTTTGCTAAATTGGAAATGATTTGAGGAGCATAGAAGCTGGATGCAGAACATATCGAGGGGAAATGGGGCTCATGAGTGGACCTTTCTCAAACATATTTTGGAATCTTGATAGCTTTAATTCTTTGGCGTTGGCGATGTGAATGTTTTGGTGAAGTGATGTGTCTATAACGCTAGGAGAAAAGATGCGTATGAGAGACAGCTCCAATCAATGTATATTCCTCCGGTTAGCGTAGATAAAGTTAAATATATAATAAATGGTATGAATAGTGATAAACAGGCTGGCATAGATGGAATTAGAATGAAAGATTTACAATTTATTTTAGATCAAATAAGTCCGGTATAGTAGCGTTATTTATAAATTTGTCTATTAAAGAAGGAATAATTCCAGATGAGCTGAAAATTTCAATTAGGCCTATAAGACTAATAATACCGACCTCTTGCTGTGCCTTCCCGCGCCAGAAAGACTTACTGACGCTTGTTGTTACCAAAGAAAGCAGAGTAATGAAACTTTGTTTTTTCTCAAATAACTTGTTCAAAATATGAATGTAACAAAAAACTGAACACCCTCAAAATATCAGTGCGGTAAAATATTACAACTTTTGCAGGAACACTTTATTTAAAAAAAAATGTGATGCTAGCTGATACGATTATCCAAATAAAACATTAATTTACTACCAATTACAGTACATACATCCTTGGGTTGTGATTTTTCTCTGTAAATGGCCTCCTGCCGTTTACTGTAGGGCGCGATCAATTACAAAGGCATACATTTTATTAAACGAGTGAGCGCAGCGAACGGAGTGATCTCCATTCAACTCAAACGGCGCTTATTGTGTTAGTCTGCGTGCGTGTATGTACGTCGAAAATCAGCCGAATAGCTGAACAGATTGCGCTGAAATTTTAAACAGACATCCGGTACGAGTTAACTGAGAACTGCTAACAATGATCAGCTAGATCCATTGCGATTTAAACCTACAAGAAATAATAAATTGAAAAATAGGCTTCCGATGTTTAGAAATTATTTTAACGACAATGGTTTAGATTTTGAAAAGATATTTTTTGTTCGTTATTTGCCTGGCCGTGAAATGCCGTGCCCATGCAAGGTCTATCGAATGCTGAACGTCAAGGTATCCCCAAATTCCGCTCGGAGATTGAGTAAACCTTGCAACATTTACACGTTTTCGTACTGGCTATGTTTTCCATAGTATTGTCACAGATGATGGACATCACTGCGTTATATGCATTTCAAAACATGTTTAATAATTTTTAAAAATACAATACAGAAATTACAAAATCTTTTCCCGACCAGCGGTCTGATTCTGTAAAATCGTTATGGAAGATAACGATCGTTATCCGGCACTTTAGCGACAATTTTGCGTGTCGACTGATTCTGTAAAAATGATAGCGATCGCTATGACAACGAGAATGAAAAAGGAGTCGCTATGCTATGCTATCAAGATACGATAAATGGCGGCCGTAGCGACTATTTTACAGAATCAGGTCGATAACGATAATTTATAACGATTGATATTTCATATCAACCGTGATCGCTATCGTTGTCATAGCGACTATTTTACAGAATCGCACTGCAGGCGATTGAACCCACGTCTCCCACATTTCGGCTATAAGGGCACTTTAACGCCAAAGTCGTTGTTAGACGAGTGAGCGAGTCATGTGTTGAGTACCCGGGAACATTTGCATTTAAGTTTGATAATTATATTCGTATAAATAATAGGGTTTTTAAGTTTAGTTGGTATAAGGGCGCGTCAACTGTAAGGCCATAATGCGCCACTCTAGCCTATGATAGGCTATAGGGAGTAGAGGTCTGCACGGGCCTACTTCTAGAAGCCCGGCCCGGCCCGGGCCCAGAATTTCAGGCCCGGGCCCGGCCCGGGCCCGTATTAAACTAGCTTATCAAAGCCCAGGCCCGGCCCGGGCCCGCCATAAGTGTAAGTAGGCCCGTTACAGCCCGTTCAGAGGTTAAACTCAAAGCAACAGCATGTGGATTTTTTTAGATTTTACCATGGGATATGAATGAACGTCACGGTGGGGATGAAAAGTACTATTACGAGAAACAAAACGTTTATAAATTTTGGTCGAAGAACATTTCTATGATCGCAATCGCAAATACCGATTTCAAATTATATCATAAAGCCCGAAAAAAGCCCGTCTCATTCAGTGAAAAGCAGGCCCGGGCCCGGCCCGGGCCCGGCTTAAAATGCACAACAAGGCCCGAGCCCGGCCCGCGGGCCCGGGCCTACCCGGCCCGCGGGCCAGGCCCGGGCCCGTGCAGACCTCTAATAGGGAGTAGTGGGGTCTATAAGCTCCAATATATATAACAATCGTGCAAATCGTGAAGAAAGCATGAAAATTAGTGAATTTACTAATATGACCACAAGGAATCCAAAAATCGATGGCCCCAAGTTGAGTTCCTGTAACTTTCTTATTAATTGAATTAATAAAATTAATTGATTAATTAACCAACAAAATTTTTTTAAAGGAGACAACACAGTCGACATTGATATCAAATGAAAGCTTATTTTACGGAGAATAAATAAATGAAAAAATATTTAAAAATTAATTAATTAATCATCTAATTAATTGAATTTTAGTAATATTTTACCACTTTCGATTTATGTATAATTATGTACACCTAAAATTCTACCGATTGTCATACAATTTCACCCCTTTTACTGACATAATACCAATAAATCCAAATTTTGATGGCCCCAAACAAAATTCCTACAACTCCCAGATTAATGGATTAATGAAATTAATAATTAGATTAATACCAGTTAAATGTTTGACATTCACAAACCACAGTAAAACTGATGTATCAAATAATAACAAAACAAGCATAATAAAAGAGAAAAGTGATGGCCCCAAGGTCGGGTTCTTATCACTTTCCCATTAATTCAATTAATTCAATTAACGGCAATTAATCACAAAAATTACAAAATTAATGTACAAAATAAACATTGCAAAAAAAAAAAATTGCTCTAGTCAATTTACTTCGCCGGTTACGAACGGATGTGTTATTTATACAGGAAACCAACCTCTCGACCCCCCCAACGAACGAATTTTTATTGAAAACATACTCTTTCGCCATTAACCCGGACATTCAAAATAGCAGCGGAACATTAATTGCTTCCAAAATTCCACTCGATTCTTCATATATACTCGTACCAGGGTACGCGCAGTGCGCAAAAGTTCAACTCGACGGAAAACAGTGACATATAATAAACATTTATCTCCCTCACGACAACAACGTTGCCATACCAGTGTTAAACGAACTTGAAAGATACATACCGTATCCAGTGTTCATCATAGTCACATGGTTATTATCGGTGGCGATTGGAATCTCACACTCGAGCCTATAGATCGCTCGAGCTGTGTAGAAACTCGTCGCGGCCTTGCACAGCGTCTGGCTAACATTCTATCGAATGAGAATCTTCAAGATGTGTGGCGGGCATCGAACCCACAGGTACGTGAATATACATACGTTGGAACCCCATTTTCGACGCCCACGTGCTAGACTAATGGGTTCTACGTCCATACGTCAAACATGGCTATGCAGTGGCCCCCAAAATTATACCCACTTTTTCAGACCATAGCTGCACACTGTTTACCCTTCAACTGCCTCTGAACATACCCCACAAATCACCTTATTGGAAATTTAATAACATCCTTTTACAAGACTCTTACTATACTACAGTGATGTCTGAATTAATTAAAACTCTAGCCGATCGACACGACGACGAAAGTGATCCCTTCGAGTGTTGGGATGGATTAAAGCAAAAATTAAAAATAACAACGCAACGATATACAGCGCACAGACAACACAAAAAAACCTCATACGCTAAAGGAGCTAAAAAGGGACGTATTATTGAATCACATCGTCAATTATCCGAGTCAGACTCAGAGTGCATTGAACTAAACGCGTGCACCGCACAAGTGAGAAGAATTCACTACTCTGAAGCACATGCCACAGCCCCCCGTCGAGGCTCCAACATGATGCTTACGGCAACCACTGCCTCACCTTTTTTTCTTTCAATATGGAAAGACGCACCATCCACCCTCACATCTCTCTGTCTTAAAATTGGAGGTGTATTTCGAAAGACCCGGACTTTATTCGAACACAAGTACGCGATCATTTTGAGCAGCTGTATTCGAGCTCCGGGGGACAACAACTTAAATGTCCCACATCTCTTCCCGACCTTCCTAAAATCTCCGACGCTGATAGGACAAAACTGGACGCTGTTCCTACTCTACCAGAGTTGCGGGTGGCGCTCGAACAGCCTAACCAAGGAAAGTCTTCTGGTTTAGACGGACTAACAGTCGAATTCTACTTATTTTTCTGGCATGATCTGCGCAAACTATACTACACAATGTTCGAGGCGGCAGTCAAAAGATCCACTTTGCCACGTTCTATGCAGCTATCAGTACTTGTGCTCATACCCAAGAAAGGTGACCGACTTCAGATAAAAACTGGAGGCCGATTTCCCTCCTTAACACCGACTACAAAATCATTTCCCAAAGCGCTTACAAATAAAATTAATTTTGTCTATAAAAAACATTGCCCAAAAGTGACCAAACTTTCTGCGTACAAGGCAGGTCACTGTTCTAGAACCTCCACCTCACACGCGACGTGCTCGAACATTGCAATAGGAACAACCTACCCTTGAAATAGTCTCTCTCGACCAAACAAGTGCATTCGACAGGGTTGAACACGATTACGTCTACAAAGTAATGGGAGCTTTGGTTTTGGCGATCGCTTACGTCCTACATTAAATGCTTTTCTCAAACGCACGGTGCTGCATTCGAGTGAATTCGTCCCTCTCTGCTCCTATTCCTTTACGGCGTGGAATAAGACAGGGAAACCCCCATATCTGGATGTTATACACCATATCAATAGAACCGTTCCTCGCACTATGTCGCCGGAAGCTCGCCCCCTACGGGTTAAAAGTCCCCGGGTCTGTGACGCCCATTGTCATATCGGCATACGCGGACGATGGGCTACGCCATTTTGACAGACAACCGTGGCTTTCCGAACTGAATACGGTGTTTAGAACTTACGCGTGCGCCTCTGGCGCTCAGCTCAACTCTGTAAAATCTACCGGTCTCTTTTTCAGGATCATGGAGAGGACGTACAGACAATCCGCTTGGGTTCGAATGGAGCAGCGACGGTCTCCGAGTCCTTGGCGTGTACCTAGGCAATTCTCAGGAGGGGGGAAGCCAATAACTGAACAACACTCACCGGAAACACCGAAACTATACAGAGTGGAATCGATCGATACACTAAATGGCGAAATCATACAACAATAAGAGGACGTCGCATTATAGCCAATCAAATTCTTGGATCTAAACTTGTCAAAGTTCTTAATGTTTTTACAACCACCCAAAGCTTTTATTAACAAAATTCATTTAAAACTAATCAATTTTGTTTGGGGAGGAAGGCATTGGCTCAACCACGAAACATGTTTTTGCAGAGCCATGCGTCGGAGGCGTTGGACTTAACAAATACTATTGCAAATCAATGAGTCTAACCCATTGTTTTTTAGCAAGTCTCTTATCACCAGACGCTGAACGAAGTAACATTATGTTCTTCATGAAATAAATTTGCATAGGTATTCGGAGGACTTTCACACGACTATCCTTGAAACAGTTTGAGGCGATCGATTGCGACTTCTACAACCATTTTACCAATCGATTCTTCAAGCCTGGGATACAGTCTGCCCTGCCCCAACGACTACACTTGATGAGGTACTGAGCGTAATGGATGTTGGAAATCGAAGACACCTTTACCCAAAAATGCCGAGAAAAGGAAATTCCTCTTTCTAAGCTCTATGGAGGGTCAGTGCTAGGGAGGAGAAACATATATGGTGGGAATAATATATACATCTTTCCTACAAACGAGTTCTGATGCGGACCTAGCTGGCGACTAATGCATGACGCTGTAGCATCACCGGCTCGACTACACCGATGGGGCGTCCGCGAGTCACCTCAGTGTATTTGGTGTAACTCCATTGGTAATACACTACACTCCTCTTTGAGTGCCCCAAGATGACTCCCCTATGGATCTTTGTGAGGGACATAATTTCGAAGTTTCTAGTACTTGAACAACTGTCAACACTTGATCTTGTACGTGGAATCAAATTTATGCCCAATCATTCAAAAGCATGGGAGTTATCAAACTACATTATAAAATTTTGGTAAATCAACATCGATTAAATTTTTACAGGCTAGTTACGAATCTGAAGTCGCGATCCATTACAAATATTCAAAAATAGACTAACATACAGATTAAAAGTTGAATTTCTCCGAGCTGTTAGAACTGACACTGTAGCCCAAATTTTAACAGGGCTTGGAAGTTCCGAAGTGTATTGTGTGAGTGGTGTCAGTGATGCTACGATTCTCTACTCGATAGACTGGTGATCTATCTATCAATTAAGCAATGTGATATTTTAAATCCTATTTTTGTTTTGTTTTGTTAAATCAAGAAATTTATCAATCCTTCTATTGTATCAGCATTGTTTTCGTTGATTATTTAATTCACACCTGTTATTTATTTATTTTGTTGCATCTTTTGAACCTGTTATCTGTATAACCATACTGTTCGAATAAATCAAATCAAATCAATCTATCTATCTATCTATCTATCTATCTATCTATCTATCTTATTTATCGATCTATCTATCGATCTATCTATCGATCTATCTATCGATCTATCTATCTATCTATCTATCCATCCATCCAATCCATCCATCCATCCATCCATCCATCCATCCATCCATCAATCCATTCATCCATCCATCCATCCATCCATCCATCCATCCATCCATCCACCCATCCATCCATCCATCCATCCATCCATCCATCCATCCATCTATCTATCTATCTATCTGTCTGTCTGTCTGTCTGGCCGGAATCTTATAATCGATATATCACCCACTTCTCAATGTCCAATCGTCGATCGAGCTAAAATTTTTTCACACATACGTATTCTTGATGACAATAGATGAATCAATTAACAGATTCACTAATTAATCAATTAATTTATCGTAATTAACGTTTTGGATGAGCGAAGCGAAGACTTCAATTTCACGGACCCCCCAAAAAGTTTAGCTCCGTTGTTTTGTTTTTTTTTTTTTTCCGTCTGTTTGTTCGCTCTCTACCGGGCAAACGGCATCGAAGAAATATTTCTCATGAATATCGTACTTTTACGATTTTTTTCGATTTTTAGTGCGATATTTTCGTGCATTTGGGCCAATTCTGACCAAACGGGTGGGGCTACAACGTTCATATTTCACATGGACATTAAGGTAATGGTGATGTATTGCTTTCTGAAAGAAAAAATTGAAAAAGTTAGCCAGAATCGAGAGAAATAAAGCTTTTAATATACGTTTTTTGACTTTTTGTGCGATATTTTCGTGTCATTTGGGCCAATTCTGACCAAACGGGTGGGGCTACAACGTTCATATTATACATGGACATTAAGGTTATGGTTATGTAGTACCTTTTGAAAGAAAAAGTGGAAAAATTTAGCCAGAATCCATAGAAATAAAGCTTTTAATACAAGTTTTTTACGGTAAATAATACCAATTGACAAGAAACAAAAGAAACTTGACAACATTCACCTTCAATGCGTAGGCAGCAAAACAAAGCACTTGCAAAAGTAAAGATATCCCACGCAAACTAAAACCTTTAAAAAGCTCATCCATCAACGCGGCGGGACTTTAGCGTTTTCCTAGTATATGGGAATTGATATTTCACCCACTTCCCAATGTCCGATCGAGCTGAAATTTTTCACACAGACGTACAACGCTTATAAGCTTCATGTGTTTGTTTGTCTGTCTGTCTGTCTGTCCTTTATTGCTATGCGGCGACAATGCTCACCGCGCTCCACTTACAAAACTACTCCAAAACTATGTTGGGCGCGAAAATTTATTTTTACATTTAGTACATTTAAAATATGAGCGTTGTTGGATGAGCGAAGCGAAGACTTCAATTTCACCGACCCCCCAAAAAATTTAGCTCCGTTGTTTTTTTTTTTTTTTGTTTTTTTTTTTTTTGTTTTTCCGTCTTGTTGTTTGCCTCTACCGGGGAAACGGCATATGCGATCTTGATGAAAATTTGACACGACCTTCGTTTTCTCTGAACTTAGACTTGCCACGTTTTTGGGTACAATCGAAGAAATATTTCTCATGAATATCGTACTTTTACGATTTTTTTCGATTTTTAGTGCGATATTTTCGTGCCATTTGGGCCAATTCTGACCAAACGGGTGGGGCTACAACGTTCATATTTCACATGGACATTAAGGTAATGGTGATGTATTGCTTTCTAAAAGAAAAAGTTGAAAAAGTTAGCCAGAACCGAGAGAAATAAAGCTTTTAATATACGTTTTTTGACTTTTTGTGCGATATTTTCGTGCCATTTGGGCCAATTCTGACCAAACGGGTGGGGCTACAACGTTTATATTATACATGGACATTAAGATTATGGTTATGTAGTACCTTTGAAAGAAAAAGTGGAAAAATTTAGCCAGAATCCATAGAAATAAAGCTTTTAATACAAGTTTTTTACGGTAAATAATACCAATTGACAAGAAACAAAAGAAACTTGACAACATTCACCTTCAATGCGTAGGCAGCAAAACAAAGCACTTGCAAAAGTAAAGATATCCCACGCAAACTAAAACCTTTAAAAAGCTCATCCATCAACGCGGCGGGACTTTAGCGTTTTCCTAGTTAAAAAAAAAAATGATGTAATTGGATGAGCGAAGCGAAGACTTCAATTTCACCGATCCCCCAAAAAATTTAGCTCCGTTGTTTTTTGTTTTTTTTTTCGTCTGTTTGTTCGCTCTCTACCGGGCAAACAGCATATGCGATCTTGATGAAAATTTGACACGACCTTCGTTTTCTCTGAACTTAGACTTGCTACGTTTTTTGGGTACAATCGAAGAAATATTTCTCATGAATATCGTACTTTTACGATTTTTTTCGATTTTTAGTGCGATATTTTCGTGACATTTGGGCCGATTCTGACTAAACGGGTGGGGCTACAACGTTCATATTTCACATGCACATTAAGGTAATGGTGATGTATTGACTTTTGAAAGAAAAAGTGAAAAAGTTAGCCAGAATCTATAGAAATAAAGCTTTTAATATAAGATTTTTGTTTTTTTGTACGATATTTTCGTGCCATTTGGGCCAATTCTGACCAAACGGAAACGGGTGGGGCTACAACGTTCATATTTTACATGGACATTATAGTCGTTCCGATAGGAAAAATTATTCGCTCAAACGGGGTGGCAAAGGTTCACGCATACCATTCGATTCCCAACACCCACAGCTATCATTTCAAGCTTGATTAACTCAACATTTCGTTCGCCTTCATAGCGTCGCGACGCTATGAACACGACCGACGCTAAATTTTTTCGTCCGCACAGTGACAACTTAAATATTAAATTTCTTTGTTATAAATGCACTTACAGACATCATCTTTATGTCCATGTTTTCACCATTAATCACGTTTTAATATAGTGTACTTGTTATACGTCCAAATACATAAATACAGTCTGTTTCATGATCAAATAGACCTCAAGATGCGTTTTTTTTAAATACGCACTGCTTTCGTTTGATGGCAAAGGTAGAGTTTTTTCAAAAATGATTATTCAAATGCTCAATATAATAGTTAATGATGTTGGCAACAAAATGGCTATCTTGAATTTGGCCATAAATATTACAGATACACTGTAAATAATAAAATACCTAAAGCTGCGCGCGGCACTCGAGTCGGGAAAAACGTACTATATCACTGTAAATTTCCTTCTAATTAAAGTTAATTCATTATTTTTCACTCTTGAACGCAAATAAAGCAAATCAGTATTAGGAGAAATGTAATTCAAACAAAAAAGTACAGTCAGTTTCCAAAAATGGGTCCCTGCTATATATTTTTAAGAAATTGAACGTTTGCAAAGACAATTGTCCAGTGGATATGTTTCTAGTTGTATATTAGATATAAATAATCCCCTATCTGGGATAAAACATAACATGATATACTTTTTTGGCGATTATGGCTATGCAAATAGTTGAATTCCTGAAAAAAAATGTGTCAAAACGGGTGACACTCAATATTTTCTTTCACACTTTCCCTCTTCAATGCCGAATTACTTACTTTAAGCATAGCGTTTAAGCGTTTAAAATATTATTCTGAGAGTATCTTACACAAGCAAAAAGCATTGTTACAGGGAAATATAAAGAATATGTAGGTATAGACTGTTCCAAAAAGTGGGTCCCTAAATGTATAATTAGTAAGTAAATTAATATTTATGTATACAATTGTATACATTGTACATTTGTCATTACAACAATAACACCATGTCCATGTACATTGTTTAGCTATTAATATACAATTACATTAAGACACAATATAATAGTAGACATAAAGGCAATATAACTGTCAAATAAAAAATAGAAACCCTCCAAACAGTAAATGCAGATTGCTGCATGCAGCTTTCAGGTTCGAGTGCATAATGATAAATCATACCGTTATTTATCATTTTTATGAATATTTAGTAATTATTGTTGCTACAAAAAGAAATGACGCAAACGTAATTATTTATAAGATTAATTATAAATAAAAAAGTCCAGTCTGTTCAGTGTTGTGAACACTGTTCACAATATGTGTTGTCAGAGAACTCATTTTGCTTCAAATATTGTTATATAATGTCTATCTCTAGTCAAAATCCCTGCAGTAGCCTATAGCATAGACATTTTGTAAGAAAAGGATGTGCATATTTTGATACGTGAAATGTATAATATAAAATTTAAAAAAACATATTTTCAATAGGAACATCACTTACATTTTCAGACCTCTTCATTCATTCATTCTTCATTCGTTCTCATCCTCTCTTGTACTGACATCATAATTTGTACAAGTCTGTATTTTGCACACGTCGGTACGACGAAGATAATTACGCAATCAATAACATGACTATGGAAGACATTGGCGTGGACAATTGCATGCTAATAGTTACAGCACATCAGTTGGAGCTGGTTCAATGATCAACCATATTTCAAGAACCGGCGTAGCTTCTGAAATCGTTGATATCTTCCATCCATGCAACTCTGGAGGAGGTATTTTTGAAAAGGATTCCATGGCTCATTTCCCTATATCAGACTGAGTGTTTGCACGGTTGATGTATATGAAGTGCGTCCTTACAAGGTGGGAGAAAAGTATGTTCTATAGTGCCCCTTTTCGTGCAGAACAACGAACAACGAATAGCGCAAATCGTTTTATTTGTTATGCTATCTCCTCCATAAATATTACACACAAACTCTTCTACACCATCCATTGTTTCTATTCTACAATTCTTCGAAAATTGTGGAACTGAATGTTATCGGTACACTAGACTGTATTGATAAACGTACCAGATCCTTTATCGTAGCAAGAAGAAGCTTATACTAGAATTATACTTCATGCTAATCACGCGACAGGAGCGGGATATGAAGACTTTGTTATTATTTGTGACGACACGGATGTCGCCATATTATCCTCTTCCATTTGCCATCAATCAACCAAAAGGTTAACTACACTGATGTTCACTGATGTCCAAGGAGCACTTGTGGCAGAACCTATGACATGTGTCATGTTCGTTTGTGACATCAGCAAGGCTCTTCGAGGCACGAGATTTCTTCATGGATTTTAAGTGTTTTAGCAAAATGTTTGCTAGTGTCGACGCCGTTTCTTCTTGATGAATGTAATTATGACAACGATAAAAAAATAATTAATAAATACATAAATAATGTACAAATAAAAATAAACATTGTTTGTAATTATTTGTCTGCAATTAAAAACTAACCTTGTAGCCTATTTTTGTTCAAGAAATCTCTTATCTTACAAACGGGCACTCTTCAAAGGCGAAAATTTGGAAGACATGAAAATCTTACATAGTACGCTATGGGGCAGAAACATGCAACACACTTCTCGGGATGCACGCATTGGGTCGGGGGCGTTGCGTATAAACTCCTTAGGGTATAATCCTCTCTCCGTATAAAACTCTATGGGTCTTTCCATATAAACTATTTTCGACAGTGGTATACTTTACACATAATCCTCGTACCGTATAACGTTTTATACACTAAGGTGCATTATGTGTGCGTCGTAGTGTATAATTATACTGAAAGATCCATCTCGGGTGGATCTTAACGCAGAAAGAGCCCTCCGAATGGGTCTTTCGGTATAAAATTTTTCGATCGAGAGACCCAATCGGAAAACACATTTCTAGATGGGTCTTAGCGTATAACCATCTTTCGAGCATAAAATTTGCATTTTCGATCGAAAGATACCCCTGGTAGTATCTTACTGTATAAAATATTTCAACTTTGAATATTTTCAATAGAAAGACCCTACAGGTTGGGTCTTACCGTATAACTTTATGTCGTACGACCCATTCGGTTACTTATTAAGATAGAAAAACAACAGAATTATACGGAGAGACCCTTACAGTAGCATCGTAAGACATAACATTTTCGATTGAAAGATACCCCTGGTAGTGTCTTACTGTATAAAATATTTCGAGTTGGAATATTTTCGATCGAAAGGCCCTACAGGTTGGGTCCTACCGTATAACTTTATGTCGTACGACCCTTCTACTTATCCTACC
>JAMZAV010004740.1:0-49934 GCA_024449915.1 Sweltsa coloradensis | reverse complement strand
GGGCCCCCCGAAGTTATGGTTGCTCCCAGATCTGAATAACACTTGTTTCAAGAGTCTCGGCACCCATGGAAACCTCCCCTTTTGTCACTAGCACTCGGCAACTGAAAGCTCCTTTCAGTTGTCGATCCCTCCGAATGACAAAACAATGACATGATTAGTGTTCGGTTTCATGTGGACCCTCCCGAAGTGTATGTTTCCCCCAGATCTGAAGTAAGCACTTGTTTCAAGATGTCTCGGTCACCCATGGAAACGCTGCCCGTTGTCACTAGCACGTCGGCAACTGAGAGAGCTGCCTTCAGCTTGTCAAGCATCACCTCCGGACTGAACAGAAACAATGACATGATTAGTGTTCTCATTGCACATTCAAATAATATAATTTATATAATTTATAGTTTTAAAGTTAGAAGAGTTCATGCTACAATATTTAATAAAAAAAATACTTTAGTGGAAAACAACTCTTTATTTTATAATAATAAATAACGTTTTGGAAATTAATAAAAACTATCTTTGTATTAGGTTTTTATGGTTAACAAAAAATCATATCAAAAATATATCAAAACAAACAAAGACAATAATTATCCAAGTTTGTATGGTATAGATGAAGCCTAAATGGCTAGGATACTTAAACTGGGAACATGAATAAACAATTAAACATGTTTCAGTGGGGGGAAAGGTCTACTTACCTATTTGTGTCTGTGCAACCCACCTAACATATTGTAATGTGGTGTGAGATAGGATCCAACAGCTTACTTTCAAAAAGTGATGGTGGCTGCTACATACATATTTATATATCTTTTTATCAAGAAATTCAGTCAAAAGCCTATACCAAGTAAGTAGAGTTGGAGTTAAGATGGCTGGCTACAGCTGATGACAGACTCTAGACCTACCTGTCTGTTGCTATGCCAGCATCCAATGCCTCGTGGCCATTCTCTTTCAGTAGTGCCAGCAGTGTTGCCTTGTTGCTGTCTCGAATACAGCCCACTCTAAGTGGTAAGCCGGGGTCTTGCAGTTCATTGCCCGTGGATAAGACGGCTACAGTCGGAAGCCTGTGGACAAGAGTATGCTTGTTGTAGAGAGGTGCCAAATAGAAGGAGTGAATGCGTACTGTTGGACTCAAGCCAAACCACTTTGCATATAGGGTTACCAAGCAATTAGGCAATTGCCATGTTTATTTAACATCTATCATATTCAGTTAAAAAGTAAATAGGAAGAAGGATAATTAATATTTAAGCAAACTAAACATAGGAAATGTAAGTTACGTTATAAGGCAAACGCCCTCCCAGAGGCAACGTTTGGTGATTCAGGAAATAGCACTAGTTTGAATAACCCAAAAATGTAATCAAGTAAGTTTACAAGGATGTGCTGGGCCTGGCTAGCAAGTACTAAGAATTGTTTATTTTATGGAAATCAATCCAGAAATTACAAAATCCATCGCAACGGGGTATCGAACCCTTGTCTCCCAATTGCCAGTGGGGTGCTTTACCCCTAAGTTTAAAATTGTTTTGACGTTTCACCCCAACCAAGCTATCTTCAAAAAACAAAGTAATTTAAGCTATAAAACTTACAAAAATAAAATCGGCAAGGCACTAGGTAACTAATTTTATTTGGCCCGGGGACGCCTTTTTAAAAAAAAAAAAAATATATAGAATAAAAACAATTTTCCACTCGTCTTTATTGTCTTATTAAAAGCCCTCATCATTATAAAGGCACTGGGGTGACTAAATGACTGACCATTTAAATTTATTTCTAGAAGCTTCCAACACTTTTTCAGGCGCTTGTTGGATGAGCGTAATTTTTTTTAAAAAAAAAGGCGAAAAATTGCGATTTTCAGGAGAAATAATTTTTTGATTGCGCTCAAAAGTTCACAAATATATAAAATTCTAAATTGAGGTTCTGTGAAAATATCATTTTAAAGGAAAAAAGCATGTAGATGTTTTCAAGTCGGAGATTTTTTTTTTTTTAAAAAAAAAAAACGGAAAATTACGATTTTCATAAGAAAATTATTTTCAAATTTAGCTCAAATTTTTACCCCAATATATTAATTCATAAAATTAAGGTTGCTTGAAAAATCATTACAAACGGGTAAAGCAGTAGGTATTTAAGTCGAAGAATATTTTAAAATAAAATAAAAAAGTAAAAATTTTTCGATTTTTATAAGAAAAATTTTTTGATTGCGCTCAAATTTCCACATTATTTAATTCATAAATTAAAAGTTTTGTGAAAAAATCTAACTCGGATAAAGCATTTTAGGGTTATAATCGAAGGAATTTTAAAAAAATCGAAAAATGAAAATAATTTTTTGATTGCGCTAAAAAAAGTGGCAGTTCTAATTTTAGAGATTTCGAAGGCCTCCATAAAAAATTTCATCGCAATTGGAGTACGGTTTAGCCAAAATCGGCGGACAAACCCAAAAATAAAAAAAAAAAATAATAATAATAATGAAATAAAGTTTATTGTTCATAGCATTGTCAAAAATTAAAATTACCCAACTCTGGGGGAAAAAGATGCGTTTGGATTTATTCATGAGATATTTCAGATTTGACAGCTAAATTGCAGTCTTCTGTTGGATTTATGTCATGGAGGTCAACATTCCAACAACTAGCAGTTTAGTAAAGGTTTTTTTCGGGTTGTCTGGGTGGCTCAATTGGGTTTAGAGCTATGGCACGTTAAGAGTCGGAAGCGGGCCGAGCGCTTTCAAATTTTGGGCGGCGACTGCCTAAGATAAATCGTCCGCTATCGGTAGCTCTGTCAATACAGTTGCGTCTTCTCCCCTTGGGTCCTAGGCTCCCGCATTACCAGCCACGTTTCAAACCACGAGATATTATTTGGGGGCGAGTTGGATGATTTAAATGCGACTGACTGCCACATCCCGAAGTTTTTAATGACAAATAAATAATTATAATGCACATCTTGTGAAAAGAGACGTAAATTACACTCTAGAAATTCAACAACGTTTTATAACTATTAAAAGTGTGAAAATTTTTTACGCTTATCGCAAGTTATCGTGCATCTGTATAATAGCGCTCTAGACCGCACGCTTTACCGTGGTCATTGTTGGCCGAGTGGTTAGAGCTCTTGTTTTGCATGCGAGGGGGGACGTCGGTTCGAGCCCCGCTAGGAAAACTTTTTTACTTTTTGTTACTCTTCCATTATTGTTGTTCACTTATAATTTTTTACGGAAAAAATTTTTTATAACTTTCCAGTGCAAATTACTCTAATGGCAAAGGCTTTCTCGCATCCTTTGCAGCGGCAATCGGCAAGTTATGAAAGTTGGACCCCTACCGGCGGTAGAAAAAGATGACATTATACTTTTTAGAAAGCCTAATTCAAAAATACATCCATAAACCGTATACAAAAGAATCCGCCTTGTTCTACATGCGTTTTTGGCGTTTTGAGCGCGCCGCGACGCTTCCGCATGACATTTAAACCCTTTTGATCCTTGTTCAAAATCATAACTTTGTACGATTATTTAAAAGACGAATCGACCGTTCCAGTGAATACCCACATTTACCCATTAAAAATAGTTTAGAGTATTTAAATTGGCCTAAACGCAAAAAATGTGACTTATTATCAATTTTACTTTGATATTAAATGCCAATTTACGAAACGTTTGAAACACAATTGTTTGGTTTTATCATCTTAAAAACATGCTGTCACATGTATTAAAATACTACAATGCACAGATAGTTATACGAAGTCCCCTGAGATGTGCATGAACATGCGTTTGTTCGGCCGCGCGGTTCTTTTTTCTTCCGCTGTCGCGCAATCCCTACTATTCACTGTGAGGTCCGGGGGCCAAACCGAAAAACCTGTAACAGACAAATTGGCATAAAACTTCTAACATCATTTAAATATGTAATAATTTTGAATCAATTACTTAAAATTTTTTCTGACACATGTCACGTCAAATATTAAATTTATTATGTGCACGTAGGCAGTTAAAGTGTGCATGACATTCTTGTATGGCTTCTACCGGAACGTAATCTGGGGCAAAACGGTCTTTTCGCCCCAGCCAAGCTAGGCGAGGATAACTCGACCCTGTTTACTCCCACCCGAGTTGGGGGTTTTCAGCTATCTGCACACGCCGCCCGAAAAATTTAAACAGTCTTGGGAAACTCGGTGTATGACCTCATATGTGGTTCATGATCTACAAAAAAAAATCAGCCCGATCCGATAACCAGTTCTGTGTTAAATATTGCGTAAAATTGACGAAAAACTTCCGGCTTGCTGGGTGGTGGGCTACTAAGTTTATCATCCTTGAGATACAAAGTGACCATCGGCGGACGAGACCGGGATCGTCGTCCCGTCTATTGTCTGCATTTTTCCCTTTCCACCTTTTTTGGCGTGACCGACTTGGGAGCGAACATGGGTTTTTTTCTACTGCCTCCACACATTTCAAATCTATTGTGATGAAATAATGTATCAGCGAAATATTTTTTTAAAATTGCATGTATTTAAAAACGTGTTTCAAATGTATAGTCTTGAGTTATGAATGCGTTTTTTTCCCTAGTGTCTACGATCAAAACTGACTGAAATATATAAATATTTTATATTCTAAATGATACTATCAAAATATATTATAGAAGCTTTATCCGTAACTCAAGTCAGTTTTTATCGTAGAATTTCGTCCCAAAAATGAAATTCAAGACTCACGCTTAATATTTTATAAACGTTATTAGATATTTGTAATTAAACAAAAAAAATCAATAAAAAAATAGAAAAATAGAACAGGAAGAGAATACGCAGGTAAAAACCCTCAGCTTCTAGGATGGTCTATTTTACGACTACACGCGACACCCTTAGCAGCTGCCGCCTACCCATACCCGACGCGTCCGTCGATGGTCTCTTTGTAACTCAGGTTGATAACTTAAATATGATGGTAAATGGTTGGCTTAGCGCTTGTCAACAGGCGAAATGATCTTACTTCTTTTCTATGCAAAAACTAGGGAGAAAATGAAATGTTTGGGCTCAACTTCTATATCCCACGCATTCACAGCCCGAAAACTTTTGAACGAGAGCTTGGGCTACCGTTTTTTTTTTTTACAATTTTTTTTATTTGGGGGGTATTAACTACCAAAAAATTTGTTGTGTTACCAAACACGTGAATATTAAATTTTAATTGAAAGGAAATATTTTATTAATACTATGTTGGCCAAATACCTGATTGTTATTATAAATTTAGTTAGTTTTTTGTTCATTAGTTTTTGCTCATTGCTTTAGGTTTAAACCTCACAATAATGAATATAGTATAGCAGCTTGGTGCACAAACATTCTCTCGGAAGGTTTGATGTCCCGTACATGGTTCTTCGTCATTATTGTTTTCTTGAACAGTCTCTTCGACCTTAGACCTTTTTATAAAGTTTCAACCGGACACTTACCAGCTCTTGTAGACTAATCGGTTTTCTGGGGTTTTACTACTAGGTGTATTTTTTTTTTCAATAGCACAAAATAATTTGATCAACAGCCCAACGGCAAGAATAGTGGAATTTCACATTAATTTTCAATATGTATCTTCATACGGTAACAGATACGAGTAAAAACACGTCTTTTTGGTACAGGTCGATAACTGACTCATGTCTAACAATTTGCCGTCACAAAATAGACAGTGTCCCGATCGATTACTTTTTTTGAGTTTAGGACACTTCCTTTTTTGGGTTTGTCATCCATAGCTTTCATTCGTATAAAAATAATCTTGAAACACAGTTTACCCATTTTGGTAATGCATTAAGAAAGTTATATCATCTACTCCATGAAATTAATGTTCTATCATGTTATAACAAAAATATGGAATCGAATTTGGGGAATCTATTAGGGGTATATAATCATCCAGTCATAGTGCTATAAAAAGAATATTATTCTTGAATCATATCTAGGTGCCAGTTTGGGCGCCGCAGCCAAGCCGCGGTGCGCTATACACTCAGCACCTTATATACAGCAAGCAGATTTGAGGTGATTTTTTTAGATCTCATTTCTTTTGAGTGTGTAGGTTTGGCTGTATTTTTACAAGTTTTTGTTATGTGTGGGATAACAACACGCAAATTATCTCTAAGCACGGAACAAAAAACAATAAACGTTGTGTACTGGGTACAGTAGCATACAACCAGACGGACTTTAATTCCAAATTGTATTTACGTGTTGGCCACACTATTCAGTTTTAAAAATTTTCCCTCAATGAAGCCGCTCTGTTTAAAGAAAATTATTATATTTGTGATGCAAGACTGCGATGCAGCTTTGTTCCTGCATTTGCTGTCGATTGACAAAAGGTGTAACGAAATGTTCATTGACCTGAAATATAACATAGCATTATAAAAACTTACACAGCTAAAACACCAAGCATTTGTTGATACCTACATGGCCGAATGGTAAAGTATTAGCGGTTTTGGCGCTTATATATCTCACAATGTGCTCGTCCCCGACGCGGAAGTAAATAAGACGCGCACGCAACAAACGCATGTCTGCACTATCTCCGCGACTTCGTATAATTTTCTTGTGCATTGAAGTATTAACACATGTGACAGCATGTTTTTAAAGCTGATAAACCAACAATATGTTTTCAAAAGTTCTCGTAAATTGGCATTGGGAAAATCAAAGTAAAATTGATAAAAGTCCCCATTTTTGCGTTTGTGCACAACACTATAGTGACCATATTTTTATTATATTTTGTTCCCCGAAAAAGTTCAAACTTCCTAAATGAATATAAATTTGTATCATAAGACTTATATTATTTCTATTATGGTAAGTTATCAGCATTTGTAAGGTAGCGTCAAAAATGTATAGGCCTAACGATTTTTTACGTTTTCCCCCACGTGCGCGACCCGGCACCTCCACCAAAATCATTAATAATACTCGCAAACCCCTAGAGAAAAAAGAATTATCTTCTTGGAAGTGGGAAAAACTATTTCATTGTTTTTTACTATAAGTATTATCAGAGAGCATATTTTTTATAAAACATAATCTTTCCATGCACGGTAAAATAAGTTAAGAAAATACCAGGTCACTTTCTCACTAAAATTGCAAACCGGTACAAAAACGTAATTTTTATTAGTTTTCTTGGGACACCGGTAAAAAGTGTTCTGAAAACGGTACTGTACCGGGCAAACCGGTGGGCACCTTATTTTTTCTTCACTACATAATATCATGCGATAATAAAATAATGTCAAATAATTACTTATAGTTAATTCTCATGATACTCCAAGCAAGCGGGGATGCAGTGCTTTTCAAAACAGATTTTCTAGAAACAAAAGCTACCTTCTTTTGTTTATTTTGTTTACAATCTGTACCTAGTTCCCAAATACAATGCTTTTTATTAAATTTGCTATGGTTACTGTCGTCATGTTACGAAAATTATATGAACATAAAACAAAGTAAGTTTCACTGTTAAGGGTCACTGGTAGGCTCGACATTTTTCGTTTGACGGGGTAGGCCCTACCTCACTATGGCGATATCAGACTGTGATGACGTCAAAGCTGCCGTTATCGGCTTTCGTACATGCGATCCTAACGCCAGACGCGGAACTCTGTGCAGGCCATCAAATCCTATTTTGGGCCTAAATTCTGAGCCGTTTTGTGTAATTTTACTGATGTAATTTAACGATTATGACCATAGTTATGGTTCAAACAATATCAATTTCACCACAGTGGTTCAGAATAGTAAATTAATACCGGGGCTGTCCCTGAAAAATGGATATTACTTTATTTCAATGCGGGAAAGTTTTATCATCAAGTTCCAAGTTATCATTTTTTTTCCGAAGCATAACCGACCAAAGAAAAAAATGGACAAATCCGATGTGTTCAAAATTTATTTTTGAGTATGGGTTTAATTTTTTTCATAATTATTTGATCATAACTGTAGAGCTTGTTATTTAATTTTCTAACACTCTGCAGCCGCCCCTGTAACCTGTCTATGCATTAGGCTCTTAAGCCGGAGGTTCTGGGTTCGAACCCCAGTCGGGGCAAACTTTTTTGACAACTGCTATGAATCAATTATAATAATAATAATAACAATAATATAATTTAAAAAAAAAAAAACGGATTTTTTTTCTCCAGTGTAGTGAATGGAATCTTCGCATTCGCTCGCTACTGCTCATCCAACATATTCCAGGCCGCAAAAACCTTAGATTTGATTTACATTTATCGTTATCGAAAGGTTATTGAATAACAATTTCGGGGATCATTCTACAACTTACACCAAAGGATGGGTTCACTTGCCTGTAAAACCAGAACTTTGGTTTACACCCACGTTTGCTAGGAGACCCACATCGGAGGAACCCACTATGATTTCCCCTGCCAGAACCAGCTGCCCTTTAAATATGTCACTGCCTATAGGCCTGTAAAAACAAGACACAACAATTTCATTGCAGGATAATTAAATAATGAACAATGATTACCACTCAACTTGACTTTCTCTGTTCCTGTGTCTGTGAGGGAGTGAGTGACTGTGGACATTAGAAATCAGCCGAACCACTGAATATGTTGCGCTGAAATTTACAACAAACATTTGGGACCAGTTTTGTGGGTATACTGTTAACATTTTTAGCAAAATCTGTTAAGATTCAAACGTACAAGAAATAGTAAATTGAAAATAGGCAGAAAAAGTGTAGCATTTAATTCAACGACAATGGCTTTTGTTCTTGAAGAAATCATTTATCAAATCGAATCATGTTTGGAATGTCAAACAGTGAATGCATGGCAGTGACCAAGGTGTAATGAATCTTGCACGGTCAATAAGGTTCCCCAAATTTTCTGCAAGAGATAGAAAACCCTTGCAATCTTACCTCATACTTAGTACGGGCTTGCGTTTTCTGAATATTTTATGCATTTAAAAGATGTTCTATAATGGCAATTCAAAAAAAAATTATATGACATTGATTGGATTGGATATTGCTTAACGTCTCACATTTATGCACTTTGGCAAATCGAGACGAAGGGAGGGACGTAAGGGGTGACACGGGGGTACAAGGGGTGGACAGGCCTGTGCTGGTCAGAACGAGCCAAAAGCATATGGGGCGGCAGGGGTTCCCCTGTCATCATCCGTCCGTGTTGTCATTGTCGTCGGAACTTTCCCCTCCCCTTTGACTACCTCCCCGACGGCGACCCAGAGCTCGCCATTAGTTTCAGGGAGTAAAACTCCCCTAATCACGGGCCCACCACGAGAAGGTTGCGATTTGGGGAATTTGATCACCATTTTTTGGGTTTAATTGAGAGTTATGTGAAGTTTAACTGTTTAAATTTTAAACATAAATCAAGTCCAATGCAGTGTAAAACACGTGTCTTTATCCCTTGTCTAGCAACGACTTTGGCGTTTTTCTAGTGTTGAATACCCTGTTTTAACAAGGTCAGGTCAGGGGCTTATGGAGCACTAGTTACTCGGATTATGGACTGTTGGTGCTTGATAGCCAGGAAAAATAAATAATACTGTTCAGTGTTCATACACAATACTACATACAATAAATAAATAATAAATTTGTATTTTAATTTTTAACTGTCAACAACACTCAATCAATTTAAGAAATTTTTTATAGGGGACTTAATATTAAACCCTTAGTCCTTACCTTTACCTAACCCATTAAAATTAAATGAGAACATGTCACCTACAGATCAACTCGAAAACCATATTATTTTAGTAACTACCTACACTAAAGAAAATATAAAATCCAATTTTTGTATTTGTATGTAGATTTTTTAATAACAAAAAAAGCCAACATATTATATTAGTTATTAACAGTTAATTGTTATATTTGGTAGGGTTTATGGAATTGATTGACAATTTTAAAAATTGTGAAAAGTGTGTGAAAGTGAAAACTATACAAAAGAATGAAAAAGCACAGCAACCAAGAGGAGAGTGCAAAAGAGTGGATTGATAAAGGGAAAGGGAAAGCATGGAAAAAGATAACTACTGGAAAGGTCAAACTCATGAAAATAGACGAACAGCTACTGCCACAGTTTAGACTTAAAACAGGACATGATCTACTCGCAAAGCACCTAAAATCGGATAGGAATCACCGATAGCAGGACCTGCGGTCTATGGGGGAGGAAGAACAGAACAGAGAGCATCTGAGGGAGATGTTCAAGTCTTAAAGACGAAATTGATCCCCTTTCCACTCGGCATGAACTATGAGGAAAAAGAAACCTGTCTCTACTGGAAAACCAGGAAATGCATGATGGCCCAGTAAGCCAAAAATGCGGACATATGAAAAGAAGAAGAAGAATGTTTATTACATAAAAACAAGACTTTCCCACTGTCCGCATGTCTCATCATCTGCAGTTATCGTTGAGTAGGACATCCTCGCAAAATCACATTTTTCAAAAGCGTATAGTTACCAAAATATTACTTAAGAAAAATAATAAATACATAGGCCTATTAAATTTCCCATCATAAACTAAGAAGAAAAGGCATTTCAAGAATTAAGTAACTTCCCTATTGCCCTTTAAAAAGGGAAAAGCATAGAATAATATGTTTGTTTTAAAAATGTAGCTAGCTGATTTTAGTGGCCACTATCCGCCTGATGAGTCCAGAAGGTGCAACGCGTTGTGGTTTTTAGGTAACAACAATTTTTAAATTAGCTGCAGTTGTCATCAGCAGGTGAAAAGTTTTGTTGCCCCCAGCCCTTCAGGCGGGGCTTTATGTTCTCTATGCTTCCCAACTTGTCAACCTTCTCCAATCTATACTAGAATAATGTTTGGTGATCCTGGGGAATATGAGGGAGGAGCTAGCTTCCAGTAAGATAAAAATATTTCTGTACTCAGCACCTCCAGGCTGGAGGCTGGAACAAACAAGGAACATAATTTTTTTTTGTATCATTTTATACTCGACACCCCCCACACCAACGATATTTGAAAGCTGGGAAGAGATTTAGTAAAATGTTTGTAATTTTGTATGTTTTTTTGACTACCATCTGATCAAAAAGCTTCACTCCCTCTCTGCTCCTGTACCCGTGCTTTTTTAAAGAAGTAGGGTTGTAATTTTTATTAAAATGATTCGGAACAAAGCAGTCAATATCAATTCTCTAATTTTATTGAAATGTAAAAAATAATACACAAAGCCTTGATTTGAAGGAAAGAAAAATGAAAGAAGTAAAATGCTTCAAAGTACAGAAAGGAATTGTTGAATATGTTTGTTGAACAGACATTCAGGGACATATTATTTAGTTCGCTCCTTATTGTCCAATTTGTTCATTTTTCAGGGTTTTACTACTTTTAAATGATGACACAGTTTTGGGTTTTAAAAACATTTGGAAACCCACCAATAACTTGCTCACGACTCACAGTTTGGAAAACGCTGCCCTAGTCTACCAGTACAGGTCCAACACACAAAACTTTCACAGGGTGGATGACGAGTGCAAACTGCTAAGGGGCAGAATTTAAAGAAACGTTAACCCAAGAAGTGATCCGTGCTTCTGAGCACCAACTTACCGTTATCCTGACCCACCTTGGGGTCCTGAAGGATATCGATCTCCTTCTCTGTCCTCCCCTCGTCCTCTTCCTTAAGGACTGCTGTATCCTCAACCTGTACAACCGCGTCGGCTCCTGGGGGCACCGGAGCCCAGTGTTGATGCGCACACACTCGCCCGAGTGTAAGCAAGCTGCTCCGAGGGCTGAAACGAGCACGGTGTAAACATTTTTCCCGCACAGTCTACATTTCATTTGTAACTCTCAATTTACACACACAATAAACAAAATAAACTTTCCAAAAATGCATCATGGTTTTATTTCTTTTTATGTTTATCCACACACATAGCAGACCTTAAAAAGAAAAGACACACATTGTGTGCAATAGAAATTTATGAGCAAGATAAATAATAAATACAGTAGGTAAAAAACAACCTTACTATAGAACTGAATAAGGATAATATAGTGAGATTAGTCTTTGCCAGAAAAAAATACCTCAAAGATTATCCTTAATCAGTAAGTGCATGTTTTAATTTGATCAGTTCACTGCCATATTATTTAGTTGGTATTATTTTTATTATAACTTAAGATGAGTTGTAGTAAGGCTTTCACGATCCGTAGATGAGCTTGGTCCTTGGAATCTTGCGTAGTGTCGATGATAAAGGCACTGTTCACTTAATATATTAAAAGTGGCCCAAAATATCCCCCCTGTGTAAATCAGTTTTTCAACTGAATGGGAATAGACGTTAAAAAAAATAAAAATATAATAAATAAATAAAATAAAAAATGTATTATTGAAGATGGGTAGGCCTACATAAGTATTAATTTTAAGGCACTTGGCGCCTCCAAATAATTTCTATAAGTGAGTTCCCCACTATGTTATACTTCTTTCCAAGGGGGGAACGTAAGGGGGAGCGGGGGAAACTACATGTACATGAATGTTGACATCTAAGAGTTCAAGTATAAGAAAGACAAGCATACCTGGTTCCTGCGATGGACACCCCCAGCACCCCCTCTAGGTCCCCTTCCGTCCCCGGCCACCACCGCGTACCCGTCCTTGATAGACGCTGGGAACGGGGGGGAGGGGGTCTCTTGCATACACGTCATCAACAAAAATGCGGCCAACGACTGCATGTAGCGACCGTCTCGGTGCCTGCACGACCGAATAGAGATCACAATCGATACAGCGTCGCACACAGGTATGAGTGGGTAGGGAGATTCGCGGAGTCGGCGTGCCACTTTGCTGACATCCACCTGAACAAAATACCAGACACATTAGTAAAAGACCTACTTTGTTCCACTTTCTTCCAACATCATTTAGTTGGGTAAAGGGGGTTGTTTGATTGATTGTTTCAATCCGCGGATCTTGGGCATTACAGAATCAGCAATGGCCTGTCAGCTCGATACCTTATCTCTTCATCATTCTTCTATTGTGCCACCAGCTCTCTCCACTTCCGCCCTTTCCCACCACCATCTCCTCTCTCTCTCCTAAACCTATCCATTCCTCTCCTCTACATCAGCTTGTATTCTTATTCTTATTTTCATTTTCCCTGCATTTTTGGTTTACCTGGGCCATCATGCTTTTTATTTTTCTGCTTCTTTTTCCTCAAAGTTCATGCCAAGTGGAAGGGCATGAGAAAATTTTGCTGTTACAAGTTGTTGAACAGTATAAACACGTATAATCAGGTATAAAGACGTAAATAAAACCGATTCACATCGTCAAAATCACAGCTTGTTATATGTGGAATCGAATATCGTACTGGCGGTGAGTCCAGTTTAAGTTGTTAAAACCGCACCCCGGTAGGGTTTAGTTTAAGCTCGGTTTAAACTCGAGTTTAGTTTGGTGGAACGCATTTTTTAAGCTAACCGAGGTTTAACAAAATTAAACTCGAGTTTAAGACTTAGTGGAATCGGGCCTGAGGGCTTGAAGATCTCATCAGATGCCCCTCTGTTATGTTCTTTGCTCCCAAATAGACTGGCAAGTACTGCTTGTATTTTGGGCTTGCAATCTTCTCAGTCTTCCCACTCTTCTCATCATTCTTCACCTCAAATGCTTGTCTTGGGATTCTATGCTTCTACATTCTTCTCATGTGTCCAAACCCTATCATACTGTCCGCGGGGGCACATACGATTAGGGGGTTGGTCTGAAGCGTATGTTTCCAAGGACGCGGGTTTGAGTCTGGCATTTAAGGGATGGGGTTTTTAGTAACTGTCGTTCACCCTCATCTATTTACCCACCACTCATCTCTCAAATAGCAATAATAAAGATGTTAAGCACAAAAATCAATCAATAGCTATGTTTTTTGGAGCACACCAAATGGCATAATCTGCTGTAGGCCTATGTGTTCTGGTGATAATAAAAACCAAATTAAATAAATAAATAGCATTGCAGTTGATTCTTGCCCATCTTGAACCTTAGGCTCTCGGCTCCAGTGTTTTCTTCTTCTTCCAATTTTAGAGCATAGGCCTAGGCCTACAGTACTAAAAATAACTTGATTTTGTATTTGGATGAGCGTAGCGAAGATTCCATTTCACTACACTGGAGAAAAAAATCCGGAATGTTTTTTTTTCTGTTTGTATTATTGTGTGTTTGTTTACACGATTCCGGCTAAACCGATACTCCAATTGCGATGAAATTTTATGGAGGACTTTGAAAACTCTAAACTTAGAACTGCCCCGTTTTGAGAGGGAATCGGGAAAAATTTTTTCGTATGAAAATCACAATTATACGATTTTTCTTCGATTTTCGAAAATTTCTTCAATTTATAACACCTACATGCTTAATCCGATTTTTAATGATTTTTTTACAGAACCTCAATTTCATGAATTAAGATATTCGTTTTGAAATTTGAGCGCAAACGAAAAAAAATTTTTTCTATGCTTTTACTTATAACACCTACCTACATGCTTTATCCTATTGTAATGATTTTTTTACAGAACCTTGATTTTATGAATTACTAGGAAAATTGCTTAAGTCCCGCCCGCGTTGTTGGTGAGCGTAATTGGTGCATTGAGCTGCCATGTGTTATGCGGATTTTCTGTTGTTCTGTGAAAAAAAAACATTATTTATTTGAAGATTTTTTTTAATCAAATTAAATTAAATAAAAAAAAAACTTAATTTTTTTAATTAATCGTAATTTTTAAAAAGAAAAAAATCGTAAAATTGCAATTTCATAAGAAATAATTATTCGATTGCGCTCAAAATTTTAAAAGGAATATATTAATTCATAAAATTTAAAGGGTTTGTGAAAAAATTATTAACAATAGGATAAAGCATGTAGGATTAGTCAAAGAATTGTTTTAAAAAGAAAAAACCCGTAAAATTTTTTTTTTTTATGAGAATAATTTTTTGATTACGTCCAAAAATTTCACACGAATATAATTCATAAAATTAAGCTTCTGTGAAAAAATCATTACAATCGTATAAAGCATGAAGGTGTTATAAGTCGAAAACATTTTTTTTAAATCGAAAAAATCATAAAATTGCGTTTTTTATGAGAAAAAATTTCCCGACTGCGCTAAAAAACGTGGCAGTTCTAAGTTCAGAGATTTCGAAGGTCTCCATAAAATTTCATCGCAATCGGAGTATCGGTTTATAACAAATTTGGGGTACAAATTTTTTTTCAAACGGTACAATACGAGTTTTTTACCATTTGACAAAAAAATTCGTACACCCAACTGTTTGTACAGAAAACTATTTTAGATATAGACAAGTTATAGCTAAAGGTGTTTAGAAACTATGTCCAGAAACCGATTCTCAAAATTTAATTTTGAACTAGTCTTGTATATTACACTTTTGTTTAAAAATTAAATATAATTTCCAAAAGTGAGGTTATGTCCTGCCCCAAAAAAATCATTTTTTTTTCTGTTATTTTAAAGGCCTTCTTTCATTCAGCAAACTTTTCAGACATGTTTCTTCGACTTTCAAATTATCGGCCAGAGGGGGTACAATAGCCTTAAGCGTTTTCCTAGTTAATTTAATTTATGTACCGGTATTTAGTAATTGCATACTAGTACCTTGATACGACGAAGACTCCCATTACTAAACTATTATAATTTTAATTAACAGGCCGCTTCGCGAACGCTTATTTTAGTAGCTTGATGGGGTGAGCTTTTTGTAAGTTTTTGTTTGCGTGGGATCTCTTTTCTTTTGCAAGTGCTTTTTGAACGCATTGTAGGTGATTGTTGTCAAGTTTCTATGTTACATGTTAATTGTTAATTGTATACCTAAAAAAAATTTTATTAAAAACCCTTTATTTCTATGGATTCTGGCTAACTTTTTCAATTTTTCTTTCAAAAAAGGGACATCACCATAACCTTAATGTCCATGTAAAATATGAACATTGTAGACCCACCCGTTTGGTCAGAATTGGCCCAAATGTCACAAAAATATCGCACCAAAAATCGGAAAAATTTTTGTAAAAGTACGATATTCATGAGAAATATTTCTTCGATTGTACCCAAAAACGTGGCAAGTCTAAAAAAACAAAAACACCCGAGCAAATTTTTTTGGGGGGTCAGTGAAATTGGAAGTCTTTGCTTCGCTCATCCAATCAAGAACATTTTGTTGAAAGGGCCCTTGATTTTCCTCAATTCTTGAGCTTAATAAAAGTATTTTATTTTTTAAATTTTACTTAGGCCTACTAATGTTGTAGTTTGACGTTTTCAGGTTGCCGTTTCAGTTCAGCCAATGTATAGAGTAGTAATGTTATATTATTGGATGAGGATGAGTGAAGCAAAGACTTCACTTACCCCAAATTACTTCTTACTTCTTTTCACTTACTTAGAATTTCACTTACCTCGAGAAATTAGCTCGGGTGTTTTTTTTTCTGTTGTTTTTGCTTTCTAAACCCGGGGAAACGGCAAAAATATGCCGTTTTGATATTATTGATCGATTGGAATATTATCCAATCATGATAAAATTAGAGGGGACCTTTAAAATCTCTTTAAATTAAACCTGACACGTTTTTGGGTACAATTGAAGAAATATTTCTCATGAATAATTGCACTTTTTGATTTTCCCCATATTTTTTAATGCAACATTTTATGATATTTTGGGGCGATTCGTCAAACAGGTGGGGCTACAATGTTTTATATTTTTACATGGACATTAGGTATCGTGATGTAGTTCCCTTTGAAAAAAAAATTGGAATAAGTTAGCCAGAAATTTATAGAAAAAAGGTTTTAATATAAGCCTTTTACAGGTGTATAATTGACAAGTAACTTCCCAACAAGCTTTCCCAACCTGTCAACCCTTCTCCAATCCAAACTAAACTAGCCAGTTTCCAAACTAATTGTAACAAGTAACCATAGAAACTTGACAAGAATCACCTACAATCCATAGGCCTACAAAAAGCAAGTCTTTGGGCATCGAGATATAATATGTTACCTACATTCTATTGTTAATTGGTATTACCATAGCAATTAATACTGCTTTATAAAAATTAGCCTAATTTAACAAAAATAAATTTTTTCAATGGGAAATTGAAAAGAAACCCATAATGGATCCCACACAAAAAAAATGTAGTAACGGACATAAATATTCAACCAAAAACGCTCAAAGGCATCCATCAACGTGACTGGAAAAAGCGTTTGCGAAGCGGCCTAGTGTATGTCTAGGCTAATCCAAAAAAATAACGGTACCGCAACCGGCTTTCGGTTTGTTCAATTCAAATTCAAATTTGCCGCAATTAATTTCATTTTTTTTCTACTATGCCGAAAGCTTGATTCTTCAATCATTTTTCTTCCTAGCTATCCAAAATGATAGCCAGTGGCGTTTGTGAAAGTCGTCTTTGCTCTGGGGCCTCCTGCCACCAGTCCAGGGGGTCCAGGGTAATTTCATTGAAAAATAAAAAAACTGAAGGTAAAAACAGACACAACACACATTTGGTGCTTGACCCTGTGATATCATGATCCCAATGCCATCCTATTCCAATTTTTTTTGTACATGTATGCCTAAAAAACATCTTAACAAAAACACATTTTTTTAAATTAAAAAAAAATAGGCCTACCTTTTCTCGTAGGGTAGGTTTAAAAACAAATTTAGATTTTTTTACACGGTTCATTGTTGGTCAAATAAATTGAATTCAAAAACGTGAATCAAAGTTATTGATCCGAAAGTTTGAAATCATATTGAAAGCCTGTTTATGGTTCAATCAATTTGACTGTATAGTAGTGCACTGTAATATTAAATTATCAACCGATGCTGAAAGCACGGTTTTCTAGATCGCGATCTATCACAAAAATCAGGCAAGCTTGTGACTCACATGTTTACGTCGTCCGCCACCGGTTGTATAAACCCCAAAAAGATGGGAAAAGTAAATGCTGTAAGGGGGATCTTGAAACTATATAACCAAGGCCTTTGTGTATTCAAAATTTCTTTCGATTGAATAAGCGCTAATCAAAGGCCTAGGCCTACCTAGGGTCCCTGCTGCCGGCTCGACACTTATCAGTAACAGTTGGGTGAAAGATCTTGAACCTTTTTTGGGCCCTCCCTTTCAGGGGATATTGGCGCTTGAAATTTTTTATGATATTCTCAAGATTTTACATCAAACAAACAAGAATATTCAGCGCAGAGTTAGGCTATATTAATGCTGAACTTGCCTCACGAGACCAAGATTGGGCAGACATCTTTGTTTTTTAAGGTGACGTCAACAATCCCCCAATGCACCATGGGTTTATGTAACGTCGTCCTGTGCTTGCTTCTGATTGGGCAGTTTCATCACATATTGAATGGAACAGGAAAATTGAATCCAAGTGTTTAACAACTTATTGAATTCAATGAATTTGATTCAATGCTACCATTCGAATGGTTCAATTTATTGAGTTCAAGTACTGATCAATTTATATGACCAACAATTGAACCGTGTAAGGTGGCTTTTACAATCCAGGAATGCATTCAAATACATAAACTAAATTGCCATAAAAAAAAGTCTTTAATTTAAAAAAAATAGCCTTTTACGTCCAACGGTTAAGAGTTACCAATTTAGATACGCCGCTCGGCGTCGCCAAATTTGAGTTTTTGAGTGGGGCGTTGCTAAAAAACTAAGCGCGTTAGGAATACAAAATTTTCCACGATCAATCTTCATGTTTGTACTTGAGTAGGTAGATTTGCAAAGTTTCATCAAAATCCGAGATGGTCATGGAAATGGCCTAGTTGATTTGCCATGGAATTACCCGCTAGTAAACCAATGACCCCACAGGCTTGCCAGCCAAACTTGTTTATTTCCCGATAATAACCATGATGTTTGCTCTCCATACATTTTCTAAAAATATTTAGGCCTATCAATCATACCATTTAATTCTTGGTTTGTAAAGCTTTTTTGAATGTTTCCTGATTGATCAGGTGTGCATTTCACACACCTTGCACACCATAAAAGCCGCAACTGCTTATTACTAGACACCAGACTGGCAACAGTGTGGAATTGTGTTTGTATGCATTTCATTACCTTGCGATACAAAAATGCAAATTTGTGAGGGAATATTTAGCTGCACCTGTTTTTTTATTGGGAGATGTTAAATCTACTCCTCACCACACATTCAGACACCAATGAGAAGCAAATAATGGTGCATCTTTTACACCGTATCTTTATGCAACCCAAAAACATATACCCTAAGCCTAAGGTAATTTTAATATGTATACGCCTAGGGTTAAGGTAAGCCATGTACTTAGCTTAGATGAAAAATGTCTAGAATCACAACGTGAAAGATTCTTACCTTGCTGTTAACACATTGGATGTGATGTTTACTGCAGTGCTGGTGCCCAAGATTCACCTTGGATAAATCCATGTGCAGATCATTATGTACGTTCTCTACTGAGACATGTTGGTTCTGTAGTAATGACACCGCATGAGGTATTGTCATCGCTAAACTCTCAAAACATTCCTGAGCTCCTTTCTTGCTGCCAGGCAGGTTAATTATCAGTGTCTTGTTCCGAATGCCACAAACTGCTCTGAAATGTGAACAATAATGTTAGAATACAGCTAACTAGATTGTTCCAAAACCTGTTCAAAACACATAGTATTGAGTATTCTAGGGTTGGGGGAAGAAGTTTTCAAAACATTTTACCCCATGAACTAATCGTCTTTAAACGGTTAACCACATCGTCTTTTGGGCCCATTTGATGCACATATTCTAAATCACTACGAGCTGTTATTCTATGCGGTCTATTTTCGCAGAGCCTGTGATGACATTGTCGGAGTTCACCAGCACCCCACCCGGAGCTCATCTTACCAGTCGACTACCTTGCGTAGCATTATCGCATCGTCAATATCTAAAGGCCAAATGGAAACGTTGTACAGAACAAATTATTGCGAAATCGATGCAAATTTTAAGAATAGGATTTAATAACATTGCACCACTATCAAAATTCTAAATGAATGACTTGGTTACCAGTGAAAAATTACCTTTTAGTGGAATTTCTATTCATGTATGTAATCTTTATATTTTACTTTACTTTACTTTACCTACCTTCACGTAACATGAATTTAAAAACCTCTTACAGACCACCAAACGTTTCATTGTTTTAACCGTCCCATCCCTAGAGTATTTCAAAACTTGTTAATATTGCTTCTTCTTTGAATTCTCAAACATTTCAAGTGAACTGGAGATAGTTAAAGTCTAGCACAAGACTATTCAATAATCTTTATGGATACTGTAGGACAAGGTGTAGGTAGCCAACTGGTACGCATATTGCATCTAGGTCATACTATATAGATACCTAAGCCTATACCAAGTCATGGAAGTCAATTACTTTTTTTTTTCCTATGCCAAAAGCTTGATTTTTCAATCATTTTTCTTGCTGGCTATCCAGTAAATTTATGTGCTTCCTTCTCTGGCCCGCTCAGGTTATTTGGCAGGGCGTCAATGTCAGATTTAAGTGCGGGGCAGCTGAAGAGGTGCGCTCTGTCCTGAAAACCCGATGTACATAGTTTGCAAGTTGCTGGTTCTTTTGTGATTTGAAATCGACTCAGGTGGTGCTGCAGGACGTCATGTCCTGTGGCCAGCCGGAACTGCGCTGTTGCCACCTTTCTTGTCCAGGATTTGTCTGGCCCTTTGAGGACCTCGTCCCGCCATGGTTTGTGATACATCTTGGCCTCTTGAAGTCTTCCATAAGATGTCTTGAGGCCCTCCTTGGCAAGGTTTTTGGCAGAGTTGTAGGAGATACTCGCCGTGTCAGGGGCAGACTTCTTTCAGCCCAACTTGGCTAGCGCGTCGGCCTTCTCGTTGCCCAGGATGTTGCAGTGGCTGGGCACCCATTGAATTTTAAGCACTTTTCCATGCATCACATTTTTTTATTAAACTCTTTTTAAGGGACAGGGAGGCTTCTTCACATTTTTCCATCTGACAGATCTTCTTGATGGCGGCCTTGCTGTCAGAGATAATGACAAATTTTGTCTTTTTGAGTTGAAAGGTTGGTGTTTCTGCAATTTTCTCTGCTGCTCTGGAGATGGCATTTATTTCTGCATCAAAAATGCTCGAGCCTGGTGCCATCGGGTGCGCCTCTTCAAAGAAGATGCAGTGGAAGCCAAAGCCAGTATTCCTCCCCGAGCTGTTTCGGGAGCCGTCTGTAAAGACATGCACCCATTCGGATATTGGGAAGTGCTTCTTCAGATGCACTTCGATAAGCACTTTCAGCTCGGACTGGCTTTTTTCCTCCTTCTTGCCCATACCTTCCACTTGAAGATTGAAGTCAATTTTGATGGTTGAGTTTGGAAGGCTATTGACATCTAGACTGGCAAGCTTTTGTCGAGGATGGTGTAGCAGGTCCGGACAGTGCTCCGTTTTTAGGAGTGTTGTCTTTTGGGCAAAATTTGTGTGTCCTGCTGCGCTCGCCGTTGGAAAGGCTAGCCAAGATGTGTCAATTCTCGCCAGTTTTTTCATGCAGTATGATGGCTTTCTGCTCTAGGGCTCTGCATTAGGGGCTCTCCTTAACAGTAGGCTTCGTTTGCCGCCACCGGTGTTGTCTTTACTGCACCGCTGGCTAGTCGAAGGGCCTGATTCTGGATTTTTCCGAGTATATCAAGGTTATGCTGCGCCGAGGTGACAAAAACTTCTGCTCCGTACTCAAGGACCGGACGCACATAGGTCTTGTAGGTGAGAACCAGTGTGTCAATCCTGGCTCCCCAGGACACTCCGGCCGCACGTTGCATCAGACGCAGCCTCTTTTTGGCCTTCTCAGCAGTTTTTCTCGAAATGGGTCTTGCCGGTAAGCTTCTTGTCGAGGATGGCTCCGAGGTAACTAACGTGCCCCTCTTTTTTGAGCTGCTGTCCCCCGATGTACAGCTCGAGGGTAAGGTCTTCGTGTTTAAAAGTGAAGACCGTGTAACAGGACTTGTCAATTACAGAAATAAGTAATACATTCCTCTATGCAGGATAGGTAAAGGGATTTTTCCACCATTGATCTTGGATATCACAGAATCAGTTCCGGCCCGCCAAGCTAGCCTTCATGAACAAGGTCGATGCACAATTGCCCGGTAACAAAATGGTAACGATAACAGTAAGACAGTAGGCCTAACGTTGAGGGCATCAATGCATAATAGCCCGTGAAGCAATCAGACAGGAATAATAAAATATTAAGTAGGCCTATGCAAAGTATATTGGTTATTCCACATAGTATTTTGTTTGATTTATTTCTCATATTACTTGCATATAAACTATTAATCAGCCGATAAAATAGTGCACACTTTTAACAGGCCGTGGACAACAATTCTGTTTGGTTCCGGTAATGTCTGGAACGGGAACGTTAAGGAAAGTTAAAACTTGGCTAAGTTCCCGTTATTGTTATCGGGAACGGGAAGCTTTATTGTGCATCGTGTTGTAAGTTAACATGAGATTAAATTTCCTTCCCGTTATCATTTTCGGGCAATTGTGCATCAATCTTAATTTTATAGGCTCAATGAAAGAAATGTGAAAACATAATACCTTGAGAGCATGGCAAATGGAGTAATATCGAGACTCGATTTGAACATTGCAATGGTCAAACCATGTGCATCACGGTCGATTACTTGCTTTGTAGCTTCAGGCGTTACATCCCGGGCACTAAACCCTGTCCCTCCTGTTGTGAGAATTACTTCACAACACTTTTCCATAGCAATCAGAGCATCTTTTATTTGATCCACCTCATCGGGAACTGTATTGTGAATTACGACAGATCCATTTGTAATAACAGCCGAGTTCTTCACTAGATTGACAAGATTTGTTCCGCTAGTATCTTCTGCCAGCCCGGCAGAGCATCTGTCACTCACTAGAAAGACAAAAATGTATCAATCAACTTTTAAGGCAGCCAGGCGTTGATAGTAAGTGTGGGTTTAACAGATTAAGCTATATTCGATTTGTACCATGGTGTTTTTTTATTTATATCATTGATCTAAATCGGTAGGCCCTACCTATGAAAATCAAAAGAATTTTTGGTACTTGTTCATTAACGGGACCCCCTCCAAAAAATGTAAAATTCAATAAAAACATATCATTAGACAATCATAACTACTACATCTACTCCATCTGAGTTTCAGGAGGTCAGGAAAACACAATTATTTCGAACAAAGCCTCGAAAACATCCTTTCCGGCTACAACTTTTGCGCCTGGAGTGACACGGCCTACGCCAACATACTACACCTACAAAACCTTTAACGTCGGTATTTTAAATATAAAGGACTGTCAATGGAAAAGTACTTTCGTTTAAAATAGCGACAAAGGTTTTGAAGGTTCATTTGGTGTCCGTGAACGTCAATGTCAGCTGCATGGCGACGACTGCTCTCACGTAGGCCACGCGAACCAATGGATGTACTCGCCTGAGTCACGTTGAACGTCTGAGTCATATTCAACTCCTCGCAAGTTGTAATTATTTATTGTAAACAGAAATAAGTAAAAAAACGACGATGGGGGGACCAATTAACAAAAAATTGAGGGGGGTCCCTTTAATGAACAAGTACCGAATTGGTAAATAAAAATTGTGGATTTATATCAAGTGCACTTTTACTTCATTTGGAGCTAAAAACACAAGAGTTGCGACTGACCTTGCTCAAAATATTTACTCCATAAAAAATATAAATGGAATTTGCTGAAACGCTTGTGGAAGCATTTGAATCGGTCACTATGGAATGTATCCTCCAGAGGTTGAAATTAACTTTACACAACTATGTAAAAATTTTAATTTAATTTTAGTAGGCCTAGCATGCTTACTGTAGGCCGTTTAAAAATGGCCGCCTTCTCGCTCATATTTATCTCAACAGGTAAGCCTGGCCTGTAGGCTACAAAAATGACTGAACAGGGTTTTGACAACGCTGACTCCTTTAACCGTAAAATATGTAGGCTAAATGCTCTTATGGTAGCTTTTATAATGCAGTCATTTCTTTTAATCTAGAAATCTAAACGATAACACGACTGACAGGAGAATCCTTTGAGTCTGCGCTAAACTGCGTAGATGTCGGTGACGTCACACTACTTGTCGTGTTGTCTTTCGACAGGAAGCCAAATTCAAATTTTCTTTGTTAAATATTGACCATAATACAAACCGCAAACAAACAAAATTTTTTTGGTGTTATTGTTAACATAGGCCTACGAGTTCTGGAATGAACCCTGGTGAAAATTCTTGTCAAGATCTTGTAAGATCTTGCAAGATCTTGACAAGAACTTGTATTAAGTAAGATCTTGCCAAGAACTTGTGTTAAGTAAGATCTTGTCAAGATCTTGCCAAGATCTTGCATTGAAGTTAGATCTTGTTTATTTCTTGCCAAGATTCTTGACAAGAATATTCTTGGCAAGATCTTGGCAAGAACTTGGTTAGAAACAAGATATAAACAAGATCTTGTCAAAATCTGCCACCTGGTGTTTCAGCATCTTGAACCTCATCAGTCATCACTAACAGTTACACTAGGGAAACGCCAAAGTCGTTGCTAAACGAGTGAGTGAGCCATGTGTAGAGTACCCGGTAACATTCTGTTTCCTCCCCATATCTAAGGCTGACCATTAGGTCCTAATGCGCCACTCTAGCTTAGGGGATGTGGAAAGAAAAGTCCTATCATGGTCAGAACCAGCCACGTGTAAGGGGAGGAAAGGGGGAGTTATCTTGTTATGGTGCGCGTCGTTTGTTATGTTCATCGTGTTGTTTTGGCTGTAGTCGTTGGGGTGGTGGTCAAGGTAAGGAGGAAAGGTCCTCGAAACGACTGCCAGAGCTCGCCTCCAGTTACGGGGAGTTAAAATCTTCCATGATAACGAGCAATTTGCAGTGTAGCAAGCAACAAAGCAGTTTACATTTGAGTTGATTGATATTATGTATAAATTAAAGGATTTTGTTTTAAAGTTGGTGTAAGGGTACGTAAAACGAAATGCTATTATGCGCCATATTGCATAATGCATAAACAAGATTGTAGATTGGATTTGGTTGACCCATTCATACAGCTATTAGCAAGAAACGATATAAACATATTATAATATTTCCAGTATCCGGAACTCACGACGAGGACGTTGCTGTATTTGAGTTCCACCCACCACCGTTTTTAAATAATACCGTTTGCCATGTTGTTTCGTTAGTGATGTTATTGAAAATCATTTACTTAGGGCAATAGTAATCTGAATGTAAATCATAATAATTGAGACAAAAAGACATGCAAATTGAATTGAACTAAAAAGTCTTTATACTATGACAAATAACAGATAATGGTTATAGGTGGGTCACTATGTTGGTTTAAAGTTATCTAAATCATGCATTTCAACAGTTGGGTATGCGAGCGTGTTTGGTTCGAACTTCGACCAGAAAGATGTCTTTTTTAACAATGCCTCAAAATGGTCGTCGTGAAGATATATGTTTATTGCTTTTTGATCTTCGGTGTATACGTTATGGCCAAAGTACTTTAAATGGTTTCCCACACGTATTCTGCCTGAGTACAAGCCAGTCTTAAACTCGATTGATGATAAATTCATATAAGGACCACTTTTGACGAAATGTTGGTAGCAAAAAATTGGTCGATGCAGCGCAATGGAAAGTGCCTGTATGTGCATTGATTTACCCCAATTTGTAAGACGAGAAGCTGAATCAATGAAGCTAATTACATTCCATGGATCACCGTCACTTAGAATCATCTTTTCGAAATAGACTCTATGTTCGAAGAAGGACCGAGCAGCGAGCATGCGTAACACAGGGGCCCAATCCTCGCAGCCTTTCAACTAAGCGATATCGCATTGTACAAGCAATTGCCACTTCCGGATGTCAACACTCTCGACAATTCGTTCGCAAAGCAAGGAATAAACTCACCTGCCCTTGATAGAGGTTGAAAATTACCTGTTTCAAGAGTTTGAAGTGGCATCAAGTCAAGTTTAGAACAGGCAAACTCAATCAAACCCGAGTGTTCAGTTAAAGTTGCATTGACATTCGTAATGCCGCGCCTACACGCATATCTTATTTGATTGAGAACGGTTCTAACTTTTGAATGCACCACATCGTTGGTAAATAATGGTTTAGTCTTAACTATTTTATCTGGAGGCAATGTTTGAATGAAGACAGGTTTCGGCTTTTTGATAGTCAACGGTTTGGTCACATTTATGGTACCTTGAGAAAAAGTTTTATTGCAGACGTCTTAGGTCCAAAAGCCATTGACTCAAGCCTTGTTTGCTCAAGCTTTCTTTGTTGTAATGATCTAGATAATCTGAGAGAGTTTATTCTCTCGAATGGAAAGGATGGGTCTATTAACAAATCTGTCAAAGCTCTTACTCTAGACAAAGCAACGAAACTCATGCCTACAGCAAACTCTTTTGTGCCAAGTCCCACAACTGCTGAATCAAGAGTCATTCCTTGGCATTTATGAATAGTAATAGACCATGCAAGTTGTAAGGGAATCTGTTGCCGAGTACTTTAATTTTTATTTAACGTGTTACTCTGCATAACCTTGGGATGATGAAAGGACGGTCCTTGGTAATTGTCGAACTCTACCAATATGCAGAGAGGCTGGTCAGACGGTGGTTTTGTGTTTGGAGCGTAGATTATGTCGATAATCGTACCAGTTGCTCCATTCACAAGCCCGCGTGCCGTCCAGAGGTTGGATCGCAACATGACACGACTCCCAACAGACATGTAAATAACAGGTTGAAGTCCTTGTGCATCATCTTCGGTTCCCTGGGCTGCGGTTGTGCAATTGTGCTGTGCAGAGATTTTGGCAACAGGTTGACCAAGAGATGTTAAATGTTTCATGTTGTGTGCATATACAGTAGCCTTGACCGGTTCGAGATGGAGTGAATTTATGAATTTTAGTTTTTTTCCGTTTGGGATAGCGAGTTTGTAAATCGAGTTGAAAGAACTTTCCAGTCTTTTTCAGTTGCGCAGCCGTCACTTAGTCGGGATAAGAGGTCACGAAATAGTGCCTGGCTAGGAGAGACACCATTTTGTCGTTGCACAAACAGACAGTATATGGCATTTATTAAAGGTTCTGTATGCTAGCATACCTTCGTTGGAAAGACCGTAGTGTGAGGACTTGTCGCTGTAAAGAGCACGGTCACAGACGGGAGGAAGCTGTTTGATGTCTCCAAACAGATACACAAAAAGATTACCAAAGGGTTGTTTTGCAAATGACGGCTTGGCCTGACGACAACGTTTGTCAATCATTGCCATCAGATTACAACCAATCATGCTGTACTCGTCTATGATTATAAATTGTACGTTCTTCATGTCTAGTTTGGAATTTCCTGGCATCTTTTCCAGACAAATCACAGAATGTTGACGAATTTGTCCCAATGTGCAGAGCCGAGGGGATAGTGCTTTCCGTTAATGTTGAAGGCTGCTACACCGGTCGGAGCCATCAAAATGAAACTTCCATCACCCAACACACCCTTCAAGTTTCGAGTCATTGCCTTTATTAGAGTGCTTTTCCAGTACCAGCAGTGCCTTGGACAATGACTCGCCTCACTAAAAATCCACATCAGCATTTTTAACATTAGTAAGAGAGGACATTTGGCAGGTGACGAGGTCTAATATTTCCTGCTGCTCGGAGGAATAGACTAAAGTAGGTGCAGCCACTTCTTCGTCATCCAACTCCAATTGTTGTACATTCAAGAGAAATGTAGAGGCCAATTCCACATTCGGATAGTTTGAATACGAGTTTGCCCAAGGGAACGATGTGTCTAAATCTCTCAATCCGACCTCGCTGTGAATCACAGACTCATTAGGTCCCAATGCAGAAATTTTCATCCATTCATCGTGCTCCTTGACTGGCTTGAATTCCTCGTATTCAACGTCATCTTCCTCGGCCTCTCCAATCAACTCAAATGGCATCTTTTTATTCTGATTGTTATACATGGTTTCCCAAGAGACGTTCGTTGGGTTGAGATCTTCGATGTCCCTCCAAGCACAATTTAGCGTGACTTGTTGCTTGAAAAACGCCTTATTCTTGTCGGGGTTTTCTCCAAGACTAAATCTTGGAAACACCCTAACAACAGCCGCCTTTCTACGACGTATCCATCGTTTATTGAAATAGTACTGAGAAGCAGTATCTATCAGACTCAAGTGTGACATGTCAGATGGACGGGAAGGATAGTGTGACAGGATGCTCTTGGTACAGTCCCCATCACCAGTTTTCTCTAGGTCCAGAAGAGGTATCCAATTGTCTCCGCCAACAGTCAAAGACACAAATGCCCTGCTTGAATGAAATAAAGGATAGCTCATCACTAAATGGCAGCATTCCTGAGCCGATATATCGCGCTCGGCAATTGACTGAATTATCAGCTTTTGTACAGCAAGTTTTGCTGGATCGTGGTCTTTAACTGTAATATGTGTGAAAGGAGATCTTTGAAGGAATCAGATTGTGGCTCACTTTTGGCAGCATATTTCGCAATATAGTTGATTACAGCTTGCTTTGACACAACAACCTGAATGTCAATATTGGCCCTCCATGATTGTATGATAAATTGATTGTATCTATTCAGAAGAGAATCATTCCTTTAGGTTTCCAACTGTAGATTACCAATCTCATTGTATGATAGGTTTGTGGTAGAACACATTGGGAAGGGAAACTTGAAGCGACAAGTAAGTAAGCCGGATTTTTTGTTCTTTCTAAGGCATGAATCTGTACATTTTGTGTGGCGCTGTACTTTGTTCAACATTTCAATTAAGTCCTTATTTGGGTCATCGACGTCACTAATGCGCTTACTACACGGATGAACAAGAGCTGGCGGATGATTTATACCTGGATTAATGGTTGACACGAGGGAATTGAAATACGATGTTGCTAGACTTACGTCTCCCGTGTCATCAATATTTAAGTTTTCAACATTTGGCGCTCCGTCTAACCACAACAGACCGTGGACATGGCTACTGCCTCGATGTTGCCATTCGTACCTGTACCAAAAGTCTTTAACTTTAAACTTTGGTTCGAGTAGATGCTTGATGTAAAACCCAGCGCGTTCCTGGAAGAACCAAGAAACAATGAACGGATTTTCACATAGCAGCCGGGACCTTAATCGGGCGCATTTAATGCAACATGTCTTCAAACTTAACATCAGGAGCAAGAATGTCGTATAATTCAGGCCAATGAAGATCTGCGGCACTTAGAGTAAAAAATACTGTTGGACAACCGAGAAATTCAACCATGTCTTTCAGTTCGGACGAACGCTTATACCAGTAAGACTTAGTTATCCTCAAAGAGGATGCAAAAAACATGATTTTATTAGCTAAATTTGGGTTCGTTTCGAACATGCATTTTAGCTGCGCAGTGGTTTTCCCTTTCATGTCAATTCTATTTACAAGTACATTTCCCTGGCTGATGGCATTCCAGCGCAGAACCGAGTTTAGCGCAAAGAATCGAAATCTGCTGTCCTTTGCAAAAACCGACCGTCACCAAATCTCATCAAAAAATTGAAAGTATTTTACAGCTGTAATTTGGCGCATCCTAGATGTGTCTCGCAAATCACAGTTGCCAGTCGGGAATAGAGTTGGGAATGCTTGGACTATGTAGCCCTCTGTTGTAAACTCGTTTACCGGGCTGTCACCCAGCTTGGGTCACGGTACTGGTTTGGGCAGAAGGAATTTTCAACACTTTTTGATGGTTGACTGGCTACAGTTGTGGTACACATTTGTAATCTACAGTGACCTCGGTGGTAATGTAATTTGCCGAATCAACTTTGTTTACATCTTCACCGTCCACCTGCATGAATTTAAGAATACCATACACGTTGCCGTTGTTAGGAAATTGGGAGAGAGCATCCTCGTCAATCAAAATGTCACCGTAAAATATGTTGTTTACCTTGAGCCATAAAAGAGCATTACGTAAACGAGTAGAACATACGTTGAAATCAGCAATGCTGTCGTTTGTAGATGAAACACGACGAACAACAATGACTGAAGTCAGGCTGTGGAGAGAATTTTGGCAAATGTTGAGCAAACGATTAACGTCTTGAGGAAAATTAATCACGTTGCCACTGTACGCAAACTGTTGGCCTTTCACTCTGTACACAGAAACAACGGGATGTATACGGGCAATCAGTAAAGTTTCAATCATGGATAGACAAGAAAGCTCCTTAGGGACAATACCCGGGTGCATATTGTTATCGGCCGCGAAGAGACCTGGCGTTCGCTTGCATGCACTGCACACTCCAGACACAAGTTTAAGGCCGGGAAACTTGACTTGACACTCATCACACGATGCCCATTTCAAGTTACCCATATAAGTCTCAAACTTAAGTTTCAGTGAAGCATCAGTGACCCCTGACTTAGCACTAGCTCGATGTGCAATGACGTCTTGTTCATGCTGAGCAGTTGTCTCTCCTAGACTTTCCCTCTCACGTGATAACTTCATTAGACCTTGTTGTTTGGCTCTCCTAGCAGCTGACTGTTCAGGACATTCCTGGGAGATTGTAGTCTTTGTCCGAGCTAGATCTAACGATTTCCTGACATCGTTTTGTTCTTTTGTTTCATTTTTTCCGCCTCGTAGCATCACGTTTAGAGTTGTCCTCTTTTCTCTGGAGATTTTCGGCTGGACTTTCAAGTGAACGTCTTGCAGCTTCACGTTTAGAGTTGTCCTCTTTTCTCTGGAGATTTTCGGCTGGACTTTCAAGTGAACGTCTAATAGCTTCACGTTCAGAGTTTTCCTCTTTTTCTCTGAAGAGTCTCAGTAATAGTTTCGTTAGCACGACTTACACGCACGCGTTTAGCACTATTAACACGTTTCGTTTTGTCAGATTGCTTTTTCCGTTTTCTATTTGGTTTTAAGTTATTGGCGTTCTCCATTACGAAGTGTAACTAGTTACAAAAGTAATATAATATACAAAGAAAAAATTTACAAAACCAGTTAATTGCACCACACTGTCCTAGTGTGGGTCGGACAGTCACGTGTTGGACACAACCGGCCACAGGCGGGAAGCGAGGGGGAGGGTTAAGAATGAAAAAAATGGTTTATTTGGTTTAATATCGCGTCAACCGTTAGATCACAATGCGTCAGTCTAGCCCAGGGGATTGTGGAAAGGGGCATAATTGTGCTGGTCAGAACCAGACACGGGTAGGGGGAGGAAAGAAGGGTTATTATGGACGGTACACAACCGTGCTGGACAGACCTAGGCCTAGGCCTTCAGAGAGAATACATGCAAACCAATGACGAAATAAATAACAGGGAATATACGTCAACACATCCGATAACTTACAAAGTAAATACACGAGCCACTATAGGATACTTCCGGCTATAGTAATTTGATTGATAACTTAATAAAATATCAATTACAAATAGTTCAATTCACTTTTAATAAAATGCAAATATTTCACGAAAATGAGGGAAGCCAGACCAAAAGATGGCGGCGATGTTCGGATTGTTGTTGACACAAACAACAAAATATACAAGACCCATAGGCATAGGCGGTTGGATCTTTGATTATTTGTGGAAGGCTGTGATCAAGGTCCATAAGAAAGTAAATTAATAAATACATTCTCATTTAGAGCCTAGAAACCTTGGGCACGACATTTCACGGCCAGGCAAATAACAAACAAAAAATATCTTTTTCAAAATCCAAAACATTGTCGTTAAAATAATTTCTAAACATTGGAAGTCTATTTTTCAGTTTATTATTTCTTGTAGGTTTAAATCGCAATGAATCTTGCTGATTTTGTTAGCAGTTCTCAATAAACTCGTACCGGATGTCTGTTTAAAATTTCAGCGCAATCTGTTCAGCGATTCGGCTGATTTTTCAACGTACACACACACACACACACACGCACGCACGCAGAAAAACAATTAGGGCCGTTTAAGTCGAATGGAAATCCCCCACCGTTCGCTACGCTCACTCGTTCAATCAAACAAGCCATGCAAGCCTGCATTTGTGCTGTCTCACTGTTTCAGTTTATCTAGAACTAGAGTAGACAGTTGATAAAGTTGATAATAGCTGGTCTACATCGTAAGCAAAGGCCACATACACATTTAAATAGCTAGAGATAGTTGCCATGTCTTGTACAGACCTCAGACTATGTGAGTATTTACAACCACTACTGTAGCCTAGGTAGTAGGCTTAGATGACAGTTGACTAAAAGTATTATGCCTTGCACTATAGGTCTAGGCCTGTGTTTGCCCTAGCCTGCAGGCAAGCCTACTTGATTTATGTTCTTGTTCACAGGGCCTAGATGAACAAACCACGGATAAACATCTAATAAGGTGGGCACTAGGCCTAGGCCTGTGTTTGCCCTAGGCCCTAGCCTAGATTAACAAGCCACGGATAAACATCTAATAAGGTGGCAAAGTGTGTATCGAAATTGCATCAAGTAGGCCTACCGGTACCGCATAAATCGACCAACCACAATCTTTTCAAGATTATACAAGATCTTGGCAAGATCTTGGCAAGAAAAATACAAGATCTTACAATACAATCTTCCCAAGATCTTGTCAAGATCGTGCCAAGATTTTTCACCAGGGAAGGCTAGTTCCCTATTGCCCACTAACCAATAACGGGAACGATAACGGGAAGACAGTAGGCCTAACGTTAAGGGCTTCGATGCACAATAGCTTGTGAAGCAAGTAGGGGAGAGAAGGGTAATAAGAGACTAAATTCATATATTAGGCCTACTAGGGAGCTTCAAAAATATTTTAGGCGCGTTGTTGGATGAGCGTAATTGGTGCATTGAGCTGCCATATGATATGCAGATTTTCTGTTGTTCTGAGAAAACATCATTAGGCCTACTAGGCCTAAGTCGAACAAATTTAAAAAAAAAACGAAAAAAATCGTAATTTAAAAAAAGAAAAAATCATGAAATTGCGATTTTTATGAGAAATAATTTTTCGATCGCGCTCAAATTTTACACGAATATATTAATTCATAACACTAGGAAGCTTCGCAAACACTTTTCCAGGCACCTTGCTCGATGAGCGTAGTTGTTTAAAAACGAAAAAAGCGTAAAATTGCGATTTTCATGAGAAATAATTCTTCTATTGCGCTCAAATTTCACACGAATATAGTAATTCATAAAATTAAGGTTCTGTGAAAAAATCATAACAATCGGATAAAGCATGTAGGCCTAGGTGCTATAAGTCGAAGAAATTTTGTAAAAATTTAAAAAAAATCGTAAAATTGCGATTTTAATTAGAAATAATTTTTCGATTGCGCTAAAAAAAGTGGCAGTTCTAAGTTCAGAGATTTCGAAGGCTTCCAGAAAATTTCATCGCAATTGGAGTACCGGTTTAGCCGGAATCGTGTTAACAGACACACAATAATAATAATAAAAAAAAAGAAAACAAAAAACATTCCAGATTGTTTTCTTCAGTGTAGAATGGAATCTTTGCTTCGCTCGCTATGCTCATCCAATTAAGGTTCTGTGAAAAAATCATTACAATCTGATAAAGCATGTAGGCCTAGGTGATACGATACCCCCCAAAATACAAAAATTTGTAAAAAAACGGCAGCCAAGCTCTCATTCCAAAGTCTTCGGCTGTGAATGCTGTGAGATATAGAAGTTGAACCAAGCATTTCATTCTTTCTCCCTAGTTTCGCATTGAAAAGAAGTAAGATCATTTCGCCTGTTGACGAGCGCCAATCCAACCATTTTCGTGGTAAAAAAAAGTAAAAATTTTAAACTCAAAATCATAAAAAAATTACTTGGCCATTGACTTTTTGGAGTCCTTGTACCAAAATCAATAGCCAAGTAATTTTTTTATGATTTTGAGTTTAAAATTTTAACTTTTTTTACCACGAAAATGGTTGGTTTGGCGCTCGTCAACAGGCGAAATGATCTTACTTCTTTTCAATGCGAAACTAGGGAGAAAGAATGAAATGCTTGGCTCAACTTCTATATATCACAGCATTCACAGCCGAAGACTTTGGAAGGAGAGCTTGGCTGCCGTTTTTTACAAATTTTTGTATTTTGGGGGGATATCACATCTTTTTGTTGTTTGTTTCATATCAAGGCTTGAAATATGTGAAATACGTGTAAAGGTGGATACAGTGCCTTTAAAACAGATTTGTCTAGAAACAAAAGCTACCATCCTTTATTTTTGTTTACAACTGCAGTTGGCAATATTTAATGTTTTTATTAAATTTAATATGGTTAATGTCGTCTTGGGTTTTTGTGTGAATGATTTGTTGACCGGACTATAACACATTGACGCATAATTTTGATCAGCAATTAAAATATTAAAAATTGTAATAAATACGACCTAACGTTTTTCCCAAAGTAAAGAGTGGTAGGGAACAGTGGGGGTGAAATATCGCTTGTCTCCTGGCGGATTATTATGTTTCAGATTATTATGTACCATCATGCCAAATTTCATGCTGATAACTCATTCGGTGCCTTTATGGTGAATGCTGGAAATCAAGGTAAAAATAATATAAACTATTAGGGATGGGGGTTGAAAAAATGTGGTTTAGGGAATGAGAATAGGCCGATTGGGTTAAAACACATTAAAACATAATTTACTTATTTGAATAAAAATTCAATTTTGGGTTAGAGCTATGAATTATTCCAATTTTAGGGGATGATTCAGGGAATGTTGGGGGTGGAATATCGCTTGCATCTTGACGAATTATTTTTCATATTAGTATGTAACATCATGCCAAATTTCATGCTGATAACTCATTAGGTGCCTTCATGGTGAATGCTGGAAATCAAGGTAAAAATAATATAAACTATAAGGGATGGGGGTTGAAAAAATGTGGTTTAGGAAATGAGAATAGGCCGATTGGGTTAAAACACATTAAAACATAATTTTAATAACTAGCCTACCTAATTTGAATAAAACATCAATTTTAGATTAGAGCTATGAATTATTCCAATTTAAGGGGGTGTTGGGGGTGGAATATCGCTTGCCTCTCGGCGGATTATTTTTCATATTATTATGTACCATAATGTCAAATTTCATGATTATAACTCATGAGGTGTCTTCGTGGTGAATGCTGGAAATCAAGATAAAAATAATATAAACTATTAGGGATGGGGGTTGAAAAAATGTAGTTTAGGAAATGAGAATAGTCCGATTGGGTTAAAACTAGGGTGACCATATTTTGAAATAAAAAATCCGGGACAAAGTCATAGGGCACATTGGGGAGTGGGTACATTTTCAGATTGCCCTAAAAGCTACGTAACAGCAGTCTTACAACGTTTTTAATGCGTGTTATTCATTTTATTGGATGAGCGAAGCGAAGACTTCAATTTCACTGACCCCCAAAAAATTTAGCTCGGGTGTTTTTTTTTTTTTTTTTTTTTTTTTTTTTTTTTTTTTGTCTGTTTGTTAACTCTCTACCAGGCAAACGGCATATCCGATCTTGATGAAAATTTGACAGGACCTTCGAAATCTCTGAACTTAGAGGTGTATTGTTTTTGGGTACAATCGAAGAAAAAATATTTCTCATGAATATCGTACTTTTACGATTTTTTTCGATTTTTAGTGCGATATTTTCGTGACATTTGGGTTAATTCTGACCAAACGGGTGGGGCTACAACGTTCATATTATACATGGACATTAAGGTTATGGTGATGTAGTACCTTTTGAAAGAAAAAGTTGAAAAAGTTAGCCAGAATCCATAGAAATAAAGCTTTTAATATAAGTTTTTTGATTTTTTGTGCGATATTTTCGTGCCATTTGGGCCAATTGTGACCAAACTGGTGGGGCTACAACGTTCATATTATACATGGACATTAAGGTTATGGTGATGTAGTACCTTTTAAAAGAAAAAGTTTAAATAGTTAGCCAAAATCTATAGAAATAAAGCTTTTAATATAAGTTTTTTACGGAAAATAATACCAATTGACAGGTAACAAAAGTAACTTGACAACAATCAGCTACAATGCGTATTGCATAGGCAGCAAAACAAAGAACTTGCAAAAGTAAAGATATTCCATGCAAACTAAACATTTTTAAAAGCTCATCCATCAACGCGGCGGGACTTTAGCGTTTTCCTAGTTTACCTGAATTTCCCAGTCAAGATTATTAAGAACTACATTTACAACAAGTTATTTGTGTTGGCTTACGGGCAGAAAGAATGCGAAAACCCACCCTGCACTGCATCGTTTCACGCAAAGATGGGTTTCAAGCAAACTGCGATGACGTAGATGCCTGAGCCTGAGACTACAAAATCAGACTGTCGCTTGCTCTTGCATCAATTCAGTGTCGCAAAAGTGGAGTAGAAGAATCACTGTGCTTGATAAATGAATCAACTCCAATAATTTGATATTTTTTTAGCCAAGTTGCATAAATATGAGACGTTAAGCAATATCCAATCAATCAAAAGGCTATAAAAGTTCGTACAAGACACGTCAACACACTCACATTGATTGATTTTAACCTTGCTATTACTTTCATCACAGCGAGCTAGAAATGCGTATTCTTTTTGCAAATCGTCATTAAAAACACATTTTCGTTAACCCATCACAATAATCTCACCTGTACTGCAATTGCAATTGAAACGGAAACAAAAACCACACGTTCTTCTCCGAGGCACTGCACTGTGACATGCGCAATTAAAATAGAGGAGCACGACTTTAACACGAAACACACCCCACTCAAGTTCAGGCACTGACTGACAAGGCCCGACTCTACAAGTAGACGTAGAGACGAGGCATTGCCAACAAGAGCAAGGCCTACAGACTCCACTAGCGTATTGGTAAGATTGCTGAAACACGGGCATTTTCAAATTCCGGGACAAAACTGTGTCCCCAAAAACGTTTTGGGGACACCGGGACACATTACGAAAAAACGGGACTGTCCTGGAATTTCCGGGACGTCTGGTCACCCTAGTTAAAACACACTAAAACATAATTTACTAATTTGAATAAAAATTCAATTTTGGGTTAGAGCTATGAATTATTCCAATTTTAGGGGGTGTTGGGGGTGGAATATCGCTTCGCCTTACGGTGAATTATTTTTCATATTAGTATGTACCATCATGCCAAATTTCATGCTGATAACTCATTAGGTGCCTTCATGGTGAATGCTGGAAATCAAGGTAAAAATAATATAAACTATTAGGGATGGGGGTTGAAAAGTTATGGTTAAGGAAATGAGAATAGGCCGATTGGGTTAACACACATTAAAACATAACGTACTAATTTGAATAAAAATTCAATTTTGGGTTAGAGCTATGAATTATTCCAATTTTAGGGGATGATTTAGGAGGTGTTGGGGGTGGAATATCGCTTGCCACTCGGCGAATTATTTTTCATATTAGTATGTACCATCATGCCAAATTTTATCCTGATAACTCATTAGGTGCCTTCATGGTGAATGCTGGAAATCAAGGTAAAAATAATATAAACTATAAGGGATGGGGGTTGAAAAATGTGGTTAAGGAAATAAGAATAGGCCGATTGGGTTAAAAAACATAAGAACATAATTTCAACAACAAATTAGAATAAAACATCAATTTTAGATTAGAGTTATGAATTATTCCAATTTTAGGGGATGTTGGGGGTGGAATATCGCTTGCCTCTCGGCGGATTATTTTTCATATTATTATATTATTATGTACCATCATGTTAAATTTCATGATGATAACTCATTAGGTGCCTTCGTGGTGAATGCTGGAAATCAAGGTAAAAATAATATAAACTATTAGGGATGGGGGTTGACAAAATGTGGTTTATATAATGAGAATAGGCCGATTGGGTTAAAACACATTAGAACATAATTTTAATAACTAATTTGATTAAAAATTCAATTTTGGGTTAGAGCTATGAATTATTTTAATTTTAGGGGATGATTTAGGGGGTGTTGGGGGTGGAATATTGCTTGTCTCTCGGCGGAAGTATGTGAGTCTGAGGTACACCTAAGTGTGGTCCAAGTTTCATAGTTCTAAGATGCACCGTTTTCTCTGTAGGCTCTAAAATTCCTCTCTGGCAGAATCCCCCCCCCCCCCCCCCCACCCCCCAACCAACCAGCCAGCCGGAATATTATCATCGATTTTTACGCACTTTTTTAACACAGAACGGGTTATCGGATCGGGCTGATTTTTTTTTTGTATGTCATGGACCACATATCAGGTCATATACCGAGTTTCAAGATTGTAAATCTTTCGGGACGGTGTGTGCAGATAGCTGAAAACCTCCCAACTTGGGTAGGAGTAAACAGGGTCGAGTTAGTCATCGCCTTCTAGCAGTCGCGTGCGCTTGGCTGCGGGCGAACGACCGTCGCCCTAGATAAGTCGAAGAATTTTTTTTTAGTTGAAAAAATCGTAAAATTGCGAATTTCATAAGAAATAATTGTTTGATTAGGCCTACGCTCAAATTTCACATGAAAATATTAGTTGTTCTGTGAAAACATTACAATTTTCTCATTAAAGTATTTGTTTGTAAAATAAAGGTTCTGTGAAAAACCATTAAAGCATGTAGGTGTTATAGGCCTATGTCAAAGAAATTTTTTTAAATAAAATAAAATCTTAAAATTGCGATTTTAATGAGAAATAATTTTCCGATTGCGCTCAATAACGTGGCGGTTCTAAGTTCTGAGATTTCGAAGGCCTCCAGAAAATTTAATCGCAATTGGAGTATCGGTTTAGCCGGAATCTTGTTAACAGATACACAAAAATACAAACAGAAAGAAAGAAAAAAAACATTCCCGATTTTTTTTCTCCAGTGTAGTAGAATGGAATCTTTGCTACGCTCATCCAAAAAACTAGCCTACAAGGGTGATTTTTTTTTTCAAAGCACATTTTTTAACTTTATTAAACGAGGGAGCGGAGCGACCGAGTGTCTCCATTCAACTCAAACGGCTCTCATTGTGATTCTGTCTGTCTGTCTGTACGTCGAAAATCAGCCGAACCGCTGAACAGATTAAGCTGAAATTTTAAACAGACATCCGGTACGAGTATACTGAGAACTGTTAACAAAATCAGCTTGATCCATTGCGATTTAAGCCTACAATAAATAAAAATATGATTTTTTTAATTATCGATAGCATTTGTTTAGTAGCAGCTAGCGGAACGTAATTTGCGTGGCTTACATGGCACAGTGGTAAGCATTAAGCCTGCCGCACGGAGGGTTGGGGTTCGATTCCCGTTAGTTCGAACTTTTTTTATATTTTTACATCCACATATTATTTTTGAGGGGTGTTAAATGGGAAATAAAAATTAGGTGATTTTGTTTCATCTTGGAAATTTGTTAATGTTTTACGCTAATACGTTTTGAACACGATTCGCATTTTAAATGTTCAATTTAAATAACTAGGGAAACGCCAAATTCGTTGTTAAACGAGTGAGTGAGCCATGTGTTGAGTACTCGGTATCAATCCCCATGCTGGGCTCGATCCAGCCTTAGGTATAGGGGAGGAAAGGGGATGTTTCCGGGTACTCAACACTTGGCTCACTCACTCGTTTGACAACGACTTTGGCGTTTCCCTAGTAGGGCCTACTACTCTTATCTAGGCCTAATTAAACGAGGGAGCGGAGCGACCGAGTGTCTCCATTCAACTCAAACGGCCCTCATTCTGTGATTCTGTCTGTCTGTCTGTCTGTACGTCGAAAATCAGCCGAACCGCTGAACAGATTGCGCTGAAATTTTAAACAGACATCCGGTACGAGTTTATTGAGAACTGTTAACAAAATCAGCTAGATCCATTGCGATTTAAGCCTACAATAAATAAAAATGTGATTTTTAAAAATATCGATAGCATTTGTTTAGTAGCAGCTAGCGGGACGAAATCTGCGTGGCATGGCATGGCCTACTGGTAAGCATTTAGCCTACCGCACGGAGGGTTGGGGTTCGATACCCGTTAGTATGAACTTTTTTATATTTTTACGCCCACATATTATTTTTGAGGGGTGTTAAATGGGAAATAAAAATCAGGTGATTTTGTTTTATCTTGGAAATTTGTTAATGTTTCACGCTAGTACGTTTCGAACACGATTCGCATTTTGAATGTTCAATTTAAATAACTAGGGAAACGCCAAAGTCGTTGTTAAATGAGTGAGTGAGCCAAGTGTTGAGTACCCGGGAACATCCCATTTCCTCCCATATACCCAAGGCTGGATCTAGCCCAGTATGGCGAATGATACCGGGTACTGTACACATGGCGCTCACTCACTCGTTTAACAACGACTTTGGCGTTTCCCTAGTTAAAAAAACATGAGGTGATACGTAATTTCTTTTAGATAGGCATAGGCCTAATGATGATTTTTTTAACGTTGGAACATAGGGTACTTGTTCATTAACGGGACCCCCCTCTAAAAATGTAAATATTCAGTAGAAACATTTCATTAGACAATCATAACTACTACATCAGTCAGTCAGTCAGTCAAGTCGGTTCATAGTGGTTAGACCTGTTGGTGATCCGCTCCGTCAACATGGGCGTAGATGTGTGTGTATGGAGAGCCCGTATAGGAAGCTACCGCCAAGGATATTTAAGCAAGTGCTTGCCGTTGTTTTCGACTTTTGACTTTTTTGTAAACTCAGTGTGTTCGATGTGCAACAATGCCCCAAGACTCCGTCATGGTTTTTCTATGTGTCAAAGTGGTATTTGGGTCATTCTTGAAAAACTTGCCTTTTTGGAATTTATTTTTTTCAAATATAATTTTGATTTGTTGACTGCCTCGACTACATGATATTAAGCAGAAACCATCTGTTGATACATAAACAGTAATGATTTGTAAGATTTTTTTATAAATGGCACGGGAAAAAAAGATAGGCAGGACAGCATACAAAAAAACTCACCTGTGTTACTTTTTTTGTTTAATGTTTTTAGTGACAAGCAGTTCCTAGATTTTCTTGAAGAGATAAATTATAGAAAATGTTCATAGTATAGTTTAAGAATTTATATGACTTGATTCATTCAAGAAGTATTTGCTACACAAAAAATGTGTTTTTACTCACCATTGTTACTAATGATCAATTTTTCAACTCATTTTTTTACTTTTTATTGAGAAAAAATTTGTTTGTATTGATTGTTTTAGATGTATCACAGTACTTTAACTAGGCAAACAGCATACATGCTTAACAATGGTCACTTTTATCACAATTATTCCTGAAATTTGAAATTATATGCGGTAACATAGGTGAGATATGGTAACAAAGGTGAGATTTAGTAACGTAGGTGAGAAATATATTTTCCTATTTAACACAAAAGCCTTGAAATTCTACATCAAATGTAAACTCATCTCTTCGAAGTGGTCTTGGCAACCCTAATGTACTGAAATTTCATATAAATACTCACCTATGTTACTCAGAATCTCACCCGTGTTACTTTTTAGTAACAAGAGTGAGGGTAACAAAAGTGAGATTTTAACCTAAAAATATTCATAATTAATGTCACACATGCTTGTTTTCCTTGTCAGTATTATCAATGGGTTCTGGTATTAACTGCCCTGTTAAGTAATTTATAGTAAATAATGTACCTAAAACATTACCTCAAATTATCTAGGTAACAAAAGTGAGATTGAATTAAAATACTCCCATCAAATTAACAGTAGAAAGATGATAATTTTCTTCATTTACATGATACACACATACCAGCCATCTTGTTAGACAGGAAACCACAGCCTTGTCATGCTTGCACTGAAGGGTTCTGTTTAGGGCGGGAATTTTCAAATGCAAACTTGGTAACAAGAGTGAGGTAACATAGGTGAGGCAACAATAGAGACACACATAAAATATGTCCCAACAATGAAATTAATGGAATGATACTTCATTTATGATACCTAAAAGATAGGTTAAGGTAATATTGATGTCTTAAAATTAAGCATACGGTTATTAAATAACTATTTCTAGTACAAAATGAAACCGGAAAGTTTAGATTCTTGTCTAGGACACAACTTTTATCACACTTTTGAACAAGTTTATTTTAATTTTTGGTACTAATTTTTTGAACAGAAGTATGTGAATATGATTTTTGAATTCAGAATTAATGCTTCAATAATAAGCTATTAAGGGTTTAAAACTTGTATGAATATTTTAAAAAATAAAAAATGTGAAAGTGAAGTGACGGGGTTTGGGCAAGTTTTTCAAGAATGACCCATTTACATCTGTCTTCTCTTGATTTTGCTGTTGATTGGCGGGATCGAGCTTAACCCCGGCCCAGATACTGCAGGTAAACTTGATGAAATTATTGAACAATTAAAAAAGCTAGACTCAATTCAAGCTGACATTGATGAGGTTAAAAATATTGTGATGCGATTGGAGACCAAGTGCGACCAATTAGAAGGCAAAGTTAAGACTTTGGAAGACAATGTAGTAACCCTTGAAGAAGAGAACGAGTCACTGAGACAACTAGTGCGGAAAATGGAAAAAAACACAAGATTATATGGAGAACCAAATTCGTCGTAATAATTTAATTTTTAAGGGAGTGAACGAGGTGTCAGATGGTGTTGAAATGTGGAGTGACGTGGAGGTCAAGATCAAGAAACTAGTGAAAGACAAATTTAATATCGAACTCCATTCAGATGATATAGAACGTGCTCATCGCATAAACAGACTTAACCGTGATACCAAGTAGGCCTACCCGCGTGATATTGTGGTGAAATTTACGTCTTTTAAAATGCGTGAAAATGTGTGGAGTGCTAGGTCTAAGTTGAAGGGGTCTCAATTCATCTTACTAGAAGACTTTTCTTATATAAAACTATCGAGAAGAGAAGAATCCTAGTTAAAGAAATGTTTAAAGCTAGAGATAATGACCAGAAAGCAGTTGTTGTGTTTGACAAACTAAAAGTGGACGGGGTGACATACATAGTGGATGAAGACTCTGGTTGTGTTGTTGAGCTTGGCGCATTTAAATCGCAACATGTCAGTGATGAAGACGAAATCTCTCCTCTACCCGACAACAACACTAGTCAGTCAGTCGCAATGAGTGTAGCTCGTGCGAATGATTCACGTAAACCGGGCGGTCCGAATCAACCTACGAGGTTCTCCTCGCGGACGAGGGGAAACAACAACAACAGAGGTCGTGGTCGTGGAGGGGGGCAAGGTGGCAGATAGGCACGAGTAAAGGATCAAGTTAATGTTGTAGATAGTCTGTCTAAGTCTAAGGATATTTTTTCATCGAAGGTTCATTTGTTATTTTCCACCAAAATATTCAATCACTAAATGCTCACAAAATTGCAGAGATAGACCAGTTTGTTTGTTCAAGCGCTGAGAAAAGTGAAACACTTGACATTCTTACATTTTCTGAACATCATTTAAATCACGATGCAATTGAACGGACTAAAATTCCAAATTACTTTTGCATTGCATCCTCTTGCAGACAACATAGAAGGGTGGTGGTACAGCAATATTTTTCGATTGTAAGTGTGAAAGTGTTACCTAGGTTAGTGATGACATTTTGAATGAGAACGATGAAGTGTTTGAATGTTGCAGTGCTGAAGTGTTTATAAACACGAGTACGGGTATCAACTTTATTGTGTTGTGTGTGTACCGGCCACCTAGCGGTGATGTAGATTTATTTTTGGTTAAGTTTGAAGAAATTATCAATAAACTTTTTCGAGAAAATAAAAAAGTGGTAATTGCGGGTGATTTTAATATTAACTTTATGGTTGATAATGTGGCCTCCCGTAATCTAAAGCAGCTACTACTTCAATTTAATTTAGCAACTACAATTACTGAAACTCCTAGAATTGACCCAGTTCATTTTACGGAATCTACCATTGATAATATTTTAACGAATATTAATAATGATTATAAGGCTTTAGTGTTAAGAAATGGTTTCTCAGACCATTTTGGACAAAAAATTATAATAAGTGATATCACACTTCCGTGCATGGTAAAATATGTGAAGAAACGAATCATTGGTGACTACGTATTACAGCAGGTTTAATTCGCATTAATCGAAAGCACTTTGGTTCAAAACGATTGCCGAGTCTGATATACATATCGAATTTGACCCAAAGCGATTCCGATCCAATTCACTTTAGGGAAGCGAGTTGGAGTATTCGATCCGAAGGCTTGAACCTGATATACACTTCAAAGCGGTTCCGTACGCCACGCCCACGCCATCTCGCCACCTCCTGCGATCTGTTGTTTGTTTTTCAAGCATTGGCAGTATAGGCTTCCCGTTTTCGCTCACTTCCTTTGAATTTTCAACCTTGCGACGTCAAAGCTAGTAGAAGATAATTATTAATTCTATGACGAAGAGGTTATGGCTGGCCTGTAGTGCAGCCATAACATAACATAACATTTCTTAACGGTTGCAAATGGGCCCTTCCGCCCGGTGGCAACCACTCACTCCCCCCCGACCTAATTACTGTCCCCCTAAAACGATCTAAATTCCCTTAAAGACCCACTACCTACAATATCCCCCGGCAAGTCATTCCATTCCCTAACAGTCCTTTCCATGAAACCATACCGACCCAGATCCGTTCTTACTACTTGACGCTGGAACTTCCATGAATGATCCCCCCTTCCCCTGTAAAGCCCCTCTTGTAGCCTATTGCGATGTCCCCCCCACCCCCTACTTTCCCCTAGCCGCCCTGTACATATTGCACAACCTAACCTCCCTTCTTCTTCCCTCTAATGACTCCCACCCCAACTCTCCTAACATTGCAGTGACACTGTCATATACTCTCTCTACATTCCCCTTATCATCCTCTTCCACCGCCACCGCCCCTAACCTTTCCCGTAACCCTTCTTGCCGCCCTACGTTGGACTTTCTCTACTTCCAAAACCTCCCCCAACTTATACGGATCCCATGCCGCCGCCCCATACTCCAGGACAGTCTAACCACTACCTTATATGCCCGATCTTTAACCTCCCGGCTGGCCCCTCTTAGATTTCTCATAACAAAACCCAGAGCCCTATTTCCCTTCTTAACAACTTCTTGCAACCTGATCCCCCCAACCCAAGTCCTCTGCCAACATCACCCCTAAGTACTATACGTTCCTACTTTCTCCATAACAGCCCCCATTAAAGTGTATGTCCTACCTACCTTAATTATTCTTCGCGAGAAACCAACCACCTTACATTTACCTATGTTCAAACCCATCTTATTTGCTGTGACCCATTCCTCTATTACCCCCAGATCTGCCTGCAACAGCCTAACATCCTCAATCCCCCTTATTGCTCTATACAAAACACAATCATCTGCAAATAATCTTATTCTTGATGTTATTCCCTGCCCTATGTCATTTATAAACATAATAAACAACAAAGGTCCTAACACTGAGCCCTGCGGTACCCCCGATGTAACCTCTATACTATGTGACAAGGTACCCCCAACCCTAACCCTCTGAGACCTACCTCTCAAGAAATCTCCAACCCACCTCACCACTCCTTTATCCCCACCACATTGTTAACCTTCTCCATTAGCAAATCGTGCAAGACTTTATCAAAAGCCTTTCAAAATCTAGAAAAACAGCATCTACTTCCCCCCCACTGTCCAAAATGTCCCCAATATCCTGAACTAATCCTACCAGTTGAGTGTCACAAGAAAAACCTTCCTGAAACCATGTTGAGCATCCGTGAACACGCCTCCCCTTCCAATGAGTTCCTAACATAGTCTGCAACTACCCTCTCCATAATTTTGCTCCCTACTGAAGTCAAGCTAACTGCTATAATTTCCTATTGTACATCTATCGCCCCCCTTATGAATTGGCACCACGAGTCCCTCCCTCCAACCTTCAGGGATCTTACCTCACTTAAAGACTTTCTACATACATCCCCTAGAAACCTTACCGCGGCATCACCCCCAATTTTTAAAAATCTGCACCCCAAGCCGTCCTGCCCTGGAGCCTTTCCTACAACCATCTTGCCCAACACCCTCTTTACATCCCTATCTGAAATTGTGAGTGGGGTGTCCCCCCTTTCCCCTTGCCACTGCTCTCCTGTATCCCTATTCTCCTGAAACACCCCCCCATAATAGGAATTTAAAGCCTCCGCCTTATCCTGGTCGCTAACGTATATCCTTTCCCCCTCCCCCTTAAGAGTAGGTATTGCCACCCGTCCTTTTTGTCCCCTTAAGTGCTTGTATAAACTTGTCCCGCTGTCCCTAATTCCCCGGTCCCCATCCATTAACCTCATCATATAATCGTCCCTAGCGTCAACCTTAGCCCTATCAAGTATCTCCTCCCATTCCTTAAGCTTTTTCTTACCCCTCCCAGTCCTCCGATACTTCCCATACACGCTCCTACATTTTCTCTTCAACCATCTAATTCTTCTATTGTTGGATCCACTTTGAAACTAGAAATCAGTTTGGGTTGTTTGATATACGGTGCGTATTTCAAACCGATTCCTTTCAAAGCGTCTTGAACAAACCGCTTTGGACGTCCTGTAATACGTAGTCAATGATAGGAACATACAAATGCTTTCAACTGAAGTAAAACATATGGATTGGAGTGCTGCTGTCTTGGAAAGAAGATGTGTTTTTCTGTAGTTGTTACTTGTTCCATGTGAATCTTAATAAATGTGATTATTTAGCTTACTCAATAATGTAATCATTATGACTCTCACAGTAGGATCAAATACAAACACAAACATGCCCCAACGTTGGAAAAGTAGGTTGGGGGAGAGGGGGACCCGGGGGCACAAAGCGCGTATGTTTTACAATATTATCATTACAATAAAATTAAAACATACGCGCTTCGCGCGGCCCCCCCCCCCCTAACCTACTTTTCCCCTAACATCGCAGAGTTGACAAGTTGGGGCATGCCAACCGAAAGAGTAGGCCTAGCCCTAGGTACTTATTCGGCTAGGCCTAGGGCCTACCTTAGAGCATGGATAGTGGTAGAGGAAGCAAGCCAACGCTAGCGACCGCCGCGAGACGGACCAACATCGAAACGCGGCAAACCACGTGACTGAGGTCAAGGCGGCGCGGTAATTCAATGAGTCTGCATAGGAACGGTGCACATTGGCTTTATTGTAACGCAAATACTTGAACATTTTCGATGCATGCATACATTTACACTGTCTACAAGTGTGTATCAGTACATACAATAATTAATTCCTAAAAAATAAATAAAATAAGACTCAGATAGCCTTTCAAAGTGAGATAAACAGTTGGATAAACCTTTCAAATTAGCTTTTCCCCCACTGAAAATCAGTTTTGTGACTGAGTGGGTAGATCCTAAAGTCTAATTACGAATGTATTTATTTATTTGTTTACTTATTAATTAAGTGTTTTGTGCACAAATATACTCTCAAACACACAAAAATATTCATTCTAAAATCACACCCCTTCTTGGTATAAAAAGCATATTTTGACCGAACCACTTGCCCAAATTATAAAACAAAATATAGAGAATTTACAGAAAAGGCTGTACAGTATGTCAATAATGGCCAACATTTTTTTGGATCAAAATCCTCCAAGGTCACGTGCAGTGAGATCGTCCCATGATATTTCTATTGGGAGATATTTGCCGAAGGGACCTAACTCGAAAAATACAAAGTTTGACATTTTTTTCGGGTCATGGTGAACCCAATAATTTTTCTATTAATTGCTAAATTCATTACTAGTTAGCACGAATCAAATATATTTTTTGAGTTTAGCGGGTTTAAATACCCCTTTAACTGTATTCATTGTTGTGTTTGCATAATTAGATTTATTTATTTGTCCTCCTTTGTAAATCAGTTTTTTTAATTGAATAGGGTAAAAAGTTAAATAAATAAAATTATAATTAAAAAAAATTAGCACTTGTAGATTTGTGTATTTTATAGGCAATGTCGTCAGTGTAAGCTATGGTTATTAATTAGGCCTAGTTATAAAAAAAAAAACAGTTAAATCAAGAATTTTGGGGTTCAGCTTGTCATGCATATGACCCCGGAAAAATAATGGCAAATAAAAGTAATTTTAAATTTAAATTTAATTAATTTTTAAATTTTTAATAATTTCGAGCTAGGTCCCATTGGCAAAAATCTCCCATAAGAAAATTAATAACAATAATAACAACAACAATAATAATAATAATAAAAATAATAATAATAAAAAATAATAATAATAAAATAATAATAATAATAATAATAATAATAATAATATAAAAATAATAATAATAATAATAATATTGTGACGATTTTGATTTCCCCGTGACCTTGGAGGATTTTGGTAACAAATTATTGGTCATTTTTGACATACTCGAATATTTAATGGTTTTATAATAATATTATATGACGTAAGAGCCTACATATAATTTTTTTAAACAACTATCTCAAATGCATATTATGAATCTAATAACGCCTTCACAATAATTCTAAAAAAGACTTTGTCTGAAAACGAAGAAGGTATAATTCTTAAAACACTTTACAGATTGAATGTAAGACTGAACTGAAATTACCAGAATCCAATGCATATTAAAGGCTTAGCCTAGCCTAATTCTTCATTTGTATCTTATTTGAGTTATTTGGTCTAAATAAGCAAAATAAGCAAATACCTTGGCTGTTAATCCCATTAACAAGTAGGGTATTTTAGGGTTTAATATATATATTTATAGGAATTTATTAATTGTATGTACTGATAATCACTTGTAGGGCAATGTAAATGTATGCATGCCTTGAAAATGGCCAAGTTATTTGCGTTTTAATAAAGCCAATGTGCACCGTTCCTATGCAGATTCATTGAATTTCCGCGCCGCCCCCTTGACCTCAGTCACGTGGGTTTTTCCGCGTTTCGATGTTGGTCCGCCTCGGATGAGTCATACCCCTCTACCAACTATCTATGCTCTAAGGGGCCTACCCTTAAAGTGAGGTTATGGAAACTAAGGACGGGCCGTGGGCATGATTGGATACACAAAGGGTAGGCCTAGGCCTAGCCTAGCCCTATTCTAGAGAGAAGATACATAGGCCTATTTTAAAATTGTGTGTTTTATCATTTGATTTTAAAGACTTGCCTGTAAGGATTCCAAATTTGATAAACACCATGACAATTCGGTGTTTAGAGTAGGATTCACACAATTTTGAATGACCTTTTGACACTGTTCGGCGGCCATTTTCATGTGAACCACAGAACAAAAATTAGAGGTCTAATGAAAATGTATTTTTAAAAAAAAAAATAATAAATTTATACACGGTGCATTATTTTTATAAAAATACTAATTATGTTTAAAAGATTAATTTAATGAATCGGGACGTTCAAATTCATTAAAAGTAATAAATAAAAAACAAATGTCGAGTCATTATTCGTTTTCACAGTTGACAACAATGGTTTTATTTTATTGACCAATGAGCGATCTTCCAATACCACTTTTATACAATCCCGCTAAAATATTACTAAAGGCCCGTCGTCTGTTCAGCACAGATAGGCCCTTAGCCTACGTCGTCTGCTTTAATCTTTTTTTGACTAATTTCTTTACTTGGGTTTCTCTTCTGAGTTTGGGCTGACTAATTATTAATTAAAAATATTTTTAATGTTATGTAGGCCTAGCCTAAGTATTGATGAAAGAGTACGCTATCAATTGTCTTATGTTGAAGTAAAGTAGGTCTTTAGGGCCCGCGGGGAAAAAAACAGTCTAGTAAGGGCCCAAACCAAATTTGGTAGGGCCTAGGTACCTAAACAGAAATACGTACAAGACAAACGGTTATAGTTAGAAAAATACTTTTAATATTCCTTTTGGAGGTAGGGCTATAAATACTAGGCTAGGCCTAGGCTACACTACCTGGGTTGGGCCGATGCTAGGCTACGCGTAGCCCTAGGCTAGGCCTAATTTCCCCAAATTGAACAAATATCACAAGAATTTCCGGTTTTATCAAGTAGGACTAGATCAAGCTAGCCTAGCCCGCATCATAGATAGGCTGCATGTTGATGCTAGGCCTTTGCTAGGCCTAGGGTTTTTGCCCCCCCCCCCACCACCCACCCCCCAACCGCCAAAGAGAAATTGCATTTGACTAGGCCTAGCCAACGTAAATATATTAGTATCCTTGGGCCTACCTAGGCTAGGCTAGAACGAAGTGTATAATAGTATCCTTGCCTAGGGTCTAGTTCAATTTTTTTGCAAATAGAACGTGATGATTAATATAAAATAACAATAATATAAGACAAAGAAATTTAATATCCCAAAAAAATCAGTGACAAAAACATAAAAAACGCAATGACAGATCTAAAGAAACATAACCTCAACGTTGGGAAAGGCTGTACATACACCCAGTTCGTACCGCCACAGCACGCAGCGCACGGAGTAAAAAATGATGTAGCAATTTTTTGGGTCCGTGTTGGCGCTTGCAATTACAGCCTGATGTTTCAAATCAACCTCGCCAA